>JAQQSK010000185.1:0-32465 GCA_028658325.1 Potorous gilbertii
CAAGTGACTGAGGAAAAGGTACATTGGAGTGTGAAGTTGGGAGCTACTTCTGATCAATGTGATTATGCTAAGGTTACCAACTAAAGTGACAGCATAGACACCCAGAAATATCACAAAGAGGATGACACAAAGGGTTGGATCATCTGTTAATCCCAAAATAATGAAGTCAGTCACAGGAGTGCAGTTAACACCAGACATGTCTTGGAGAGTCTATTAGATAGAAGAAAAAGAGATTATGATAGAACACAAGATTAAGTTTAGAATATGTCTATTGATGTATTCAGTAAACATTCACTGGCTGCCTCTGACATGCAACTTCTACTGTCTTACTCCAGTGCTTTGCTCCAAAGCATCATGGTAGAGTGCCCATAAGCAAACCATAGATGAATAAATTTGTTTTCTCCAGTTTTTGCCCATTAATCTGCAATACTCTATGATTTGCCATTTTTCCCCCATTTTGACAGTGTAAAAAAATCCATTAGAGTATAGAGGATAGCTGACTTCCCAATATAGAATCCTTTCTTACATATATGAAAAGGCTATATCCAATTGTGTAAGTGCAGTTCTGCTAAGTAACCACCATTGTTAATCCCTTCCAAAGAAACAGAGTCTATTTTGTAATCCTTCATCTCTCACAGAACAGTTTTCCACTTTTGAGGATTTTATCCACTTCATGCTAACTGATTATGAGGAGCATCTTGGTTTCCAAGATGACCCTTGTGCTCTAAAATCACAAAAGAGGAGGAAATGGAGAATCTGGATTCTAAGTGTTGTCACTGTATTTTGCTCTTAGAACTTTGTATTACTATAAAAGGTTAACAATAGGCTTGTCCATAGCCTAAAGGACTATGGGAAATTTCCCCTGGGAATCTCTGCTATTTCCACATAAAATAATAGAAAGCATTTGCTCACCCTTCTGTAACCATATACTTTCACACATTGCTTCCTTCAATTGCAAAATAGCTGAACAAATTGTGGTAGAGGAATTTGGTAAAATTTATTGAACATAAAAAGTGGTGAAAATGACCAGTTTAGAGTAATATGGAAACACTTTTACTAACCAATGCAGAGTGAACTCAGTAGAAGTGGAAGAAAAATGTGTGTGAGGACAATACTCATGAAATGGGAAACAACTTGGAAAGATCTTTGAACTCGGAGGAAAAGAGAGATAAATCATGTCTTCAAAACACTGGTGTGGAAATATTAACTACCTCTTTTTGGCAGAGAGTTACAGCATGAGACATGCCTTCTCAGACATGGCTGATTTGATCAGTTGATTTGTATGCCTTAACTATATACATATCTTTTACAAGGGAGTGGTTCCACTGTGAGTAGGGAGAAGTAGCTCAGTGAGTAGTGATAGACAGGGGAAAAGACAAAGAGCAACAAAACATTTTCAAAATGCATAAAAGACAACTGAGAAGTTCAACTTTACATGTATATAATTACATTTCTTTTCCATGCCAAGATATCTTGACATGTTTTCATTTGTTTATGCTTTATAAATTCCAAATTAATTATCTTAAACATCAATTTTTCTGGGAGTGTTTTTCTTACTCTAAACTCCTTTTTCTTTTCTTTTAAGTGCAGGAAGAAAGAATATAAAATATGGGTTGAGATACGATTTGGTTAGGACGAATCTGACTATAACATCCCTTTAGGAGTCTATGGTCCAGTTCTTTCTTTGTGAACATATGAGAAAAGGATGCCTTAACTAAATAAAAATTTGTAGTGTTGAGTCAATTTTCCAACATCTTCTAAATCACACTTCCCTCTCAAGGAAGAAATTTACAGTCTACTTTTCTGGCAAAAGAAAAGCTGTCCCTGTGGGCTCCCTTTTCTTTCATTTTTTACAGTTCAAAACTCCTCGGTATCATCCCCTATTGTCTTTGCAAAAATCTGTGAAAAAGAGATAGTCCTTTCCTCCAGGGCTAACCCCTCTACCTGTTTCATTAATCCAATCCTTCCCATTTCAACCCTAAACTTTCTCCATTGACAACTCTTCTTTAATTTTTAATCTTTTTTCTATATACCTCTTTCTTTCTTCCTAAAAATAGGCTCAGATCTACCAAATCCTTTAAAAACATTCAATTGCCCCTTGAAGTTTTCATTATTTATATCTCACCTTTTCTAATCAGCTCTTGAGTAGAAAAAAATCTACCCCTATTAAGTGTACTTCTTCTACTCCTACTGGTTAGCCCATTCTAATCTGGGTTCTGACTCCACCAGTCCACAAAACTGTGAATATTTTCTTAATTTATAAAACCTAATTTTTTAAAATGTTCATTTAAATTCCTAAAAGGTAGGGATTATTTCAAACTTCATATTTGTGTCTTTTTTGTTGTTCAATCATTTTTCAGTCATATCCAGCTCTTTGTGACCCCTTTTGGGGTTTTCTTGACAAAGATATTAAAGTGATTTGCCATTTCCTTCTCCAGCTCATTTTACAGATGAGGAACTAAGGCAAATAATGTTAAGTGAGATGCCTAGCATCACACCTAGTAAAGGTCAGAGACCATATTCGAACTTAGGAAAATGAATCTTCCTGACTCCAGGCCAGACACTCAAATCACTGTACCACCTAGGAAAGTGCCTGAAGAATAGTAGGTTCTTAATTAAATGTGTTGATTGATTGGTTCTTGGTCTCTACCTAGCACATGACAGTGTAGGCCACCTACTCTCCATGAATATTTTCTCCTCATGACACTGGTTCTTCCATTATTAGAATTCCTCTTACCTGTCTTCTTATCTTATCTTTTGTTTTCAGTCTCCTTTGGCAGATTTTGATCCCTGTGCTCCCTCCTAGTCATACCCTAGTCATACCCTGTCTGCCCAAGCCCTCTCCTCTTTTCTGTATTTTCCCAATGTGCTCATTAGCTTCCACAAATCACATGAAGAAACTATTCTGCTTAAATGACTACCAAATCTATCTATCTATATACCTATCTATCTATCCCACCCTAAACTCCAATCCATACATTAATAATGGTAGGACTCTTGTACCTAGGTATCTCCAAGGCATTTCAAACTCTACAGGTACAAGAGAGAACCCATCTTATTCTTAACCTTCAATTTTAAAATCACTTATCTCCATAATTTCTTATTTCTGTTCAGTGCCCTACCATCCTTCTAAGTATTCTGCTTTGCAATCCTGGAATTAGTCTCTCATCTTCTCTCCATTTTCCCTTCCCCAACCAGAAAATTGCCATATCTTGGCAAATTTACATCATATATCTGTATGTACAAGCACATATATACTCATGTATGTATATATAGTATGTATACACATACTATACATATACATACAAACAGATCTCACATTTCTTATGTCTACTCACAAAGTCACCTCCTTAACTTAGATTTGTATCTCTTCTCACTTTGACTGTTGTAAAAGTCTCTTAATTAGAAATCTAGCCTCTTTTTTCTCTAAATTAATTCTCTAAAAGCCTACAAAAATAATGTTCCAAAAGCAAATGAATGACCATATCTCTTGCTTACCAAAACTTGGAACACATTCCTTATTGCCTTAAGAACAAAATAATAATTCCTTGGCTTGATATTTAGAGTCAGGTCTAACCTGAATCCAGTGTCCCTCTCAGATTTATTTCATTTTATTCTCTTTCATATATACTAAATTCCAACCCAAGCAGCCTATTTTCTGTTCCCAAGATTTAGAATTCACCTCCCATCTCTGTCCCTTTGTACATGCCATACTCTACCCTTGAAATGAACTATTTCATCTCTGCTTCTTAGAATCTAAAGCTTCTTTTGTTTCTCAAGTAGCGGGTCACCACTTACAGGAAGTCTAGTTTCTAAAATTCTCTCCTCCTCAACCTATCCTGTATCTACTTATCTGTGTAACTATTTTATCCCTTCCTCTTCAATAGAATGTAAGGGCCCTGAGATTAAGAACTGTTTTGAATTTTTTCCTTTGTATCCCCAATACCTAGGACAGATTCCCTGTGAATAGTGGGCACAGAAAAATATTAGCAGAATGGAAGACAACTTATTTTTTAAAATCTCAAGTCTCGTTTTTATTGGCAACTAATGTAATGGCAAGTAAAGGAGGATCTTTTGCTGTTTTTGTTTTAGTATAATCAAGAAGTATAGTGCCTCTATTAGAATGTGACTAAGTGGATCTTTCCTACCCATTGTGGGGCCTAGGAAGATTTGTAAGAAGGTCCAGGCCTTTCGTTAATGAGGCACTGATTCTCAATGGATGTGATGCTCTCTGGCTCTAAAAAGTGTATAAAGACTCTGAGGGTGAGGTTTTATTTTGGGGTTTAACTTTTGTAACAAGGTTTGATTGACAAATGAGGACTCTGAGAAGCCACTAAAGGAATTATGGTCAAGCAGAGGAAGCCATGTCTGTTGATTACTTTGGGGCTTAGTTTTGGTAAGAAAGTTTGAGTGCCAGAGGAGGACTCTGGGAAGCCACTAAGGAGCCCCAGATATTGAGAATTTAGATGTCATGCTTCCCTCTCCGGGAACTGGTCAGACAGTTGTACCTGTCTGTTGAATTACTGCCAGACAGAGCCACCACATCTGTTGATTACTTTGGGGTTCAGGGTGTTGAGCCCCCTGAACTAAGTGAATGATACATGTGCTTGACTAACGGATTCATACATGTGCTTGATTAAAGTGATCGTTAACCCCTCAAAAGTTGCCTGTCCTTTTATGAATGCAGATCTAATAACCTGTAATAGCAAGCCCCTCCATGTATGTTGGAGTGCTTACTGATACACATAATCACAATAATTTAATACCAGGAATTCTAATAACTCAATACTAAAATTTAAATTTCATGAATTATTTTCTTCCCACAATTTTTAGAGGAAAATACTGTTATTCTTATTTTACAGGTGAAGCAATTGAGGATAACAGAAGTATAATCACTTACCCCCAATCGCAGAGTCAGTAAGATTCAGGTGAGGAATTCAAACCCAGCTCTGTCGATTTCAGGTCCAATTCTCTTTCCACCAAATCAAACAACACCTATGTCAGCAAAATTCTTCACCCTAAATCTTCAATCTGAAAAGTGGGAGAAAAGTAATAAATCAAATAAATGTACTGATGTATACACACACAGAGATCTTTACCTAAGGTGTCCTTACCTAACTATGTTCTGTCAGGTACTTACTATTTTTAGTGAGGTTTCAAGATGTGATGTGAACTGTGGTCAACCAGAATTTACTTAGTACCATGCTGTAATAATTCCCCATACATATAGCTTACTTCCATATCTTTGACCTTACATAGCACTACAACAGACCAGAAATCTGATTACCCAAATCGTGAATGGATCTTAATCATTGAGAGAGGGTGGGGGAGGGAGGGAAGGAGGAAGAGAGAGACAGAGGGAAAGGGAGAGAGGAAGAGAAAAACTCATTAAAGCCTCATCTAAAACTGAAATTAGTATAAAATCTGACCTGGCAAGAGGAATGGACGGGTCGCCCTAAATGAACTACAAATCAAAAATGAAATCTTAGCATTTTTATAGCAAAACAAAGAACAGCAGTGTACCTACTGATGCCAAAAGATGATAACTTTAGACTCCCAAGAAATTACCACTGCATGGCAGCACCGTTTGTGTTGGGCTTAATAGCATTTGGGATATAAGCCCCTTAACAACAAATGTAACCTACATCATTAAAATGCCAATTACAACCCACTGGGATTGACTAAATTACTAACAGAGAGAAGTTTCTAAGTTCTCAAAATTCTCAAGAGCTTTCATTTATTTTTCCTTTGTATATATTTATGGAAGATTTTTTTTTTAAATGAGAAAGAAGATTGGACAGCAATATAACCAGACTAGTATGATCTGCCATTTACTGTCTAAAAAATTGTTCTGGGATCAACATGTAGAAATCGTGGTTGTCACAGTGTTCATTAAATATGAAAATTGGTCCTCATCACCTCACCAAATCCATTTTGGTCATTCCATAATCCATACTGATTACAAACATACAAAACTGAGGTAGAAAAGATCATCTATGAAACTCAGTTTAGTAGAAATTGCAGATGCTAGAACAGAGGTACTATTCACGGTGAGGACAATTGTTCATATGTGAAGGCAGTATGAATACTCTTTTTAAGATTTCTGATAAAATTTCCCTGGTATACAAGAGCATTTATGATATATGACACTGAGATTTTCTATAGGATAGTTGACAGATGCTGTGAGTTAGGTGAGGATCAGAAGATAAGGATCATTCACTCCCTGGCCATGAAAGGAGACAAGAGATTCCTGAGTTTGTTGGGATGATTTGGTCTTGTCCCCTCTGTTTGAAACAGAGAAGCTTGAAAGAACTTCTTTAAAAAAGAACTGCAAATGTATTGACCTATGATTTCCCAGAACACCACAGGAAAAACTGAAATTTAGACAGTCAACCACTTTAAACTTCAACACCATATTTTTAGTTTACTTTCAGTATATTAAATAGAATTTCACTTGAATTAACTTCTTTGGAGGGAGGATCAAGCTGAGGGGGAAATCAATACAGCGGATCCAAAGGGTAGGGACTGCAGTCAGACAAGTTAGGAGTTATTAGAATATCTAAACCCATAGACAGGAATATAGCTAGACACTAGGGAAATATAAAGATTGGGAAGATCTAAGAGATGGGAGTACAACCTGCATATTTTTCGGAAAATAAGGTAGGTTCTCAGGTCTGGAGTTCTGCAGGGGTTTTTACACATGTTCAGTTGAGTGATGTTGTGAATCTGAAGCTTAAGCTGCTGTCTTGTGGCTTGCTGAGATATAATATCCAAAGGCATTACTCCAGGTATAGCTTCTTAACTATTATATGAAAGTGTTCAATGAACCAGACCGAGGTGGGGAACCTGTGACCTAGAAACCACATGTGGCTTCTAGGTCCTTGGGTGCTTCCTTTTGACTGAGTCAAAGTTTTACAGAACAAATCCTTTTATGAAGGGGATGTGTTTTATGAAGATTGAATTCAGTCATAGGGCTGCACCTGAGGACCTAGAGGGCCACATGTGGCCTCAAGACTGAAGGCTCCCCAACCCTGAACCATGAAATTATGTCATCAGTCCTTGTTGTCTTTCATTGCTTCCTCTTAAATTATATTTTCTAAAACATTTCTCATTCTTCTGAGTTCTTCTCAATGAAATAACCTAATTGTAATGAGATGGTCTTATGAAATCATATGTAATAGTTCTCTCCTCTCTCATTCTTTGTAAAAGATGTTGACACACATATTAAAATTATTTTCATGGTGGCCTTTTTGAAATTATTTTGACAAATTCTGCAATATGAATGAAAAAATGCCTCATGCAATGTTTCTTGTAACTTTGGGCAAAGGTAATATCAGCTCCACCAACTTGCTTCTTATTTCTCCCCAAAAAAACCTTCCAAATCATTTTCCATTTAGCTATAACTTTGTCTTGTATTCTGGTTTGATTTATAGCAAAACTCCATGATATGATTTGAATCCCATTACATTTAGAGAAATAACAGTTAAGATAATATTTATACGTGGGCATGGTCTGGACATATTGTTTCATAGCTATGCCAGCTAAATCTTCCCCTCAGTTTTCTATGGTGCCATTGAGTGATTATAGGGATATTTTTATCTAAATCTATGGGCTGAAGTCCCACTGCAATGTTTTTCTACTGTTAGCTGACACTGGTTACTGTCCTAGTTCCATTTGTCTAAAAATTATCAATAAGGCCTTACACAGGGATATTTACTCAGAAGATATAGCAAAAACAAAAGTAGAAATATTCCACACTCCCCAATATTTAGAGGAGGAACATGTTTTCCTCTATACCTCCTTTTTCCATGGGGAGTGTAGGCTCAGACTCACTACAGCTTCTATATATCATTCTTCCTTACCAAGTTCACATCCAAATGTGGCATAGCAGATGATTGAGTCTGAGACTTACATAAAGCTAAACTGCATCCTAAAGATCCTTCCTCAAAACCTGGATGCTAAACTCACTACTCTATTCCTAGACTTTCACACGGTTTACTCTCTTGATCCTTCCCCTTCCCCTGGAAAAAATTTTTTAAGAAGCAAGTTGTGCACAGATGAGAGGGTCAGCTTGGTTATAATGTACAAGAATTTCAAGAGGGACTGGAACAGGTAAGATGGTTGCATTTAAACAGCATCTAGAGCTCTATCCATTTTGGCAGGGGTCACAGTCTGAGAATCTTGTCTGGTAAGACTAGTCCTTGTTACCCTTCCACTCAGTACTAATGATATTATTGATATGCCTTTTCTTCACCTCTTTCTCCCTAGCTGGGAATGCTTGTATTTACTGAAAAGTTTTCTTGTTTTATTCAATTTGTTAACCTTTTTATTCAATTAGTATTGCAACATGTCGTAGGCTAAAATTGTAGTTGATCATAGCAACCAACAATTTCCAGTTCATGTGTGTTTTATTGTGTGTGTTCATCCTTCTTTGTCAGAGAAGACCATGGCATCAGAGAAATGATGACATGACTTGCACTTGACTTTGTATTGAGTGAGGGAGGGCTGTGCATGTCACCAGCCTCACTTTTCCTGCGGAGTCATCTGACTCTAGAGACCTGATATTCATAAGGATGACTGGAGATGACCCAGGATGAGGCAATTGGGGTTAAGTGACTTGCTCAAGGTCACACAGCTAGTGAGTGTCAAGTGTCTGAGGTGAGATTTGAACTCAGGTCCTCCTGAGTCCTTCACTGGTGCTCTATCCACGGCACCACCTACCTACCCACACTGTGTTTTATTATTGGAAAAAGGATGAGAGAGGAGTAGTGGCAAGTTACTCACAAAATATGGCAAAGAAATCATGTTATTGGAAAATGTCAGGATTTTTATGCTGCAGAACTCTGAGATTAAAGGTCACATTGATTATTATTCTATAATTTCATAAAATGTGGTAAAAAATAAAAGTATAATTCTAATTGTTGCCCTTAGGTAAAAGTTGTGCCCAACAATAATTTCTGTCTGGTGAGAGAATCAAGAAGGTTACACAGTAGGGCATGTTGTCTTCTCCTTTCTACCCATGCTCAAGAAAAAACTCGCCCTTCAAGGGTAAAGTCAAGAATACGGACTAAAGAGAAAGCTTCATTTGACGGTAGAAGGAGGGGTGTAGCTGGAAAAGACTTAATGTCACCTGAGAAATGTGAAGGTCAGATAGAAATAGATTAAGAATCCTAATTATGTGGGATACAGTGACCCTTACTCAAATTAAACTCAGATGCTTCTCAAGGCAGAAGGTAAAAAGGAATTTATTACAATCTCATGAGAAGGGGCACTTACCTCGAGACCATGGGTGATGTCAACAAGGGAGTGCACCCGAAAGAAGAGTACAGCATTATATAATCCCTAACATGGAAGTCCACAAGCCCCTCTTCCCATTGACTGGGAATCAAGGCATATAATCTCAACACAGGAATCTACCTCATGGGAAATATTGTTGCTCACCAATGATGCTTTTTGTTACTAAATATGGAAGTTAAGGGAAGATTGCTGATGTGGCATAAAGGGGGGCGTGGGTATACCAGGTCACATGCAGAACATTGGTGGTTCTCCCCCATTCTGGAGCATTTTATTTGCCTAAGAGGGGCACTTAGTTATTTTAGCTTTGGTAGGAAGGGTGGGGGTTTTGGAGAATTCATGCCTGAGGGGTCTTCACTTAACCTAATTTCACTCAATCCCTCCTCTCATTTTTGTTCCTCTGAAGACCCATCACACCACTCTTGGAAGGCTGCCTTTGCTAAATAATCCTCCCTGTCTTCTTCTCCACTATCTTCAATTGGTTTCCAGCCTTGGTTCTTTAGGACCATCAGTCTAACAGACCCTTCAGCTTTAGTTTCTGGCCTAATCATCTTTGAAAGGGAATCTTGTACTAATCTGGTTATTTGAGTATAACTCCACTGATAGTGATGAGCCCAAACCATAATAGCTATTTCCACCAGCTATCTCTGAACCAGGACCACTGAGAAGTATTAAATGGTGATGTCCAAGTCTGAACTGGAACGTGAGACAATTTTCTAACATTTCTAGTGATTTCTTTTACTGTTTTTCCATTGTTATCTATTTTCATACAGCAGGTAGAGAGATTTAGCTTCCCACAAACTCCCTTTTTTCTTTATTAAAATTCCTGTTTCCACACCTAAATCCAATAAATATCTCCTCACATTCTTTCCCCTATGCATTCTTCTCTACACCTATCTCCCCTTTATATGAATATGGGAAGGGAGCAAAGTTGACTGATGCACTGACAAATTAAAAGGGGTCAATCCTCTTTCATAAGTACAAATACAGAGATTCAAAATACTGGGGTAGATCAATGAATTATCCATTCAGAGGTTCCATTTCATATAGCTGTCTGGGGAGGAACATCATCTGATGAAGTTTTCGGTCTGGATGCTCATTCAATCCATCTTCAACAGCATCTCAGCATCGTCTTCCCTTATATTTTTATGGAAATCCAGATGTCTACTCTCCTATAAAACTGACCTTAATACAATTTTGTATGACCATGCCTAAGATTTATAGACTTATCACTCTTACAAAACCAAAATAAAAACTTTGGCTAATTGTCATGTTTAAGAAATTTACATTAGAACCCAGTTTTTACATTTTACATTAATTTACTATTCATTACCCCATCAGGAAGATAAGATTTCACTAAGGAGTCTATAACAGACTCCAGTACTTACATAAATACAATAAATAATTATTTTTAACACAGTACATATCACCTCATAAAACAATTCCAACTTCTGGTCATGTAATGCTTCTTTTAAAGCATTTACAGTATAAACCACAAAACATTTTTCTTTTAACATTAACCAATTGAAACAAAAATAATAACAACTACGTATGCTAATTTCACAAGCCCTTGACCTGATTTGTCTCCACACTTTTACTAAGAATTAAAGGATCCTAACTTATTGTTGTTGGTATAAAGTCCTAAGCCTAATAGCTTAATTTTTGGACTTAAGCTCAAATGTTTCCCTATCAACAATCTATTGTTTAACAGATATGGTATTAAGCTTACAAAACTTTTTATTATAGGAAATTGACAATGTGAGTAGGGACATTTCAGGGAAACAACATCTCCCTAACTTCTTGTCAGTTCCAGGCAGGAGCGGATTGTCAACTGACATTCAGCCAGGCTTAAAGTCTGCCAGGTGTCAGTGGGGAAACTGAGTCAGGAGAATCTTACCTCAGCCCAAGCTGAACAGCAACTCTCCCAACTTTCCCATGTGACCATCTTTTTTCAGTTCATACCAGCATCTCACAGGTTCGCTGGCATAATGGATCAGTGGTTCAGACTGCCTTTCTTGCTATCCATTCTTGAGTTATATTCAGAAGAATGGTCACTTAATAGTCCCATAAAATCTTAAAATAGCAAGCTCCAATAATCAGTTTCAGATATGACTATAATTTCACATTGGCTAAGGAACATCTTTTGAAGCAAGTCTTGAGGAGCTTACATACATTTCTATACATATTCCAGTTCCTGATTAAATAACAATCATAAAATCAAATTTACCATTAATCCTTCTTATTCCTCTAATAGATTTAAATATTTTATTTTTTTCTTTTTAAAAATTTATTTATTTAGTTATTTTAATGTTCTATAATCACTACCATAAAACTTAGATTTTTACCCCCCCAACTCCCTCCCTCCCCAAGATGTCATACAATTCGATATAGGATCTACATATGCTTTTTTATTGAATATGTTTTCACTATAGTCATGCTGTATAGACGAACTAAAATAAATGGAAGAAATCACATAACAAATCAAAACACAATACACACGCACACATTAACATGATCTGCTACATTTTGTGAATGAATTTCGTCGTTCTTTCTCTGAGTGTGGAAGACATTTTGCCTTAGAAAACCATTGGGAATTTTTTTTTTTAAGTTCTTGCATTATTATGAAGTTCCTAATCTACCAGAAAAAACTCTCACGCACTGTGGTTGTTGCTGTGCACAAAGTTCTCGTTTTGTTCCTTTCACTCAGCATCAGATCATACAAGTCCATCCAGGACTCTCTGAAGTCTTCTTGTTCATCATTTCTTATGGCACAATAGTACTCCATTACATTCATATACCATAATTTATTAAGCCATTCCCCAATTGATGGGCATTACATTGATTTCCAGTTTTTGGCAACCACAAAGAGTTGTGCTATAAATATTTTTGAACATGTGGGACATTTTTCCATTTTTATGATCTCTTGGGGATACAGTCCTGGTAGCGATATTGTTGGGCCAAAGGGTATGCACATTTTTGTAGCCCTTTGGGCATAGTTTCAAATCACTCTCCAGAATGGTTGAATGAGCTCTCAGCTACACCAACAATGAATCAGTGTTCCAACTCTCCCACATCCTCTCCAACATTTATCATTTTCTTGTTCTATCATGTATGCCAATCTTATAGGTGTGATGTGGTACCTCAGAATTCTTTTGATTTGTATTTCTCTAATCAAAAGTGATTTAGAGCATTATTTCATATGATTATAGATATGTTTAATTTCTTCCTCTGAAAATTGCCTGTTCATATCCTTTGACCATTTATCAATTGGGGAATGACTTGTATAGTTGTACGTTTGAATTAGTTCTCTATATATTCTAGAAATGAGGCCTTTATCCCCAAGATTAGCTGTAAAAATTCTTTCTCAATTTACTGTATCCCTCTGAATTTTGGTTGCATTGGGTTTGGTTATGCAAAAACTTTTCAGTTTAATGCAATCAAAATTATCCATCTTGCATTTCATAATACTTTCTATCTCTTCTTTAGTATAAAATTCTTTTCTTCTCCCTAAATCTGATAAATATACTATTCCTTACTCCTCCAGTTTGTCCATGGTATCAATCTTTATATCTAGATCATGTATCCATTTGGACTTCATTCCTGTGCATGGTGTCAGGCATGGGTCCATGCCTAGTTTCTGCCACACTGCCATCCAGTTTTCCCAGCAATTTTTGTCAAACAGTGAGTTCTTATCCCAGAAGTTGGGGTCCCTGGGTTTGTCAAACAGTAGGTTGGTATATTCTTTGCCTACTGTGTCTTGAGTGCCAAGTATATTCCACTTGTCTATCCTTCTGTTTTTTAGCCAAGTGGTTTTGATAATTTCTGCTTTATAGTACAATTTGAGATCTTGTAGAGATAGGTCACCTTTCCTAGCATTTCTTTTCATTAGTCCCTTTGATATTCTGAAACTTTTGTTCTTCCAGATGAATTTTGATATGATTTAACTATTTTCCAAGCTTCTCTATACATTTCTAACCCTGCTCAGTCTAAAAAGAATGAGCTACACATATGATAAGTTCAAATACTAACTTCAACTTCTGTTCATGAAATGAATTTATATCAAAACAGAAACATTTAAATTTTCCATCAATGCAAAATGTTACCAGAAGTAACCTGCCTCTAAGAAACTTAGACTGAAATTCTTTCCCCCAAACTGTTTTCATGCAGCAAATATCTTCCTCTTTTAAGAACAGTTTACAATTTTTCACAAAACCCTCATGAACCTAATTGGCAAAAATTACAAAATCTAAAACTAAGGTCTTTGCATTTTTGCCCATAAGATTCCTTTTACAAACAGACTTCTGTAAATGTTTGATTCATAGCAAAAACAATTTTAGTTAAAATTTCCTTCTTAACAGCACAAATAAACTTTTAACATACTTAATATATCCTTAGATGGAAGAGCCTAGAAAATCATACCCACATATAAAAATATATATATATTTTTTCCAAGGATTCTCATTTTCTCATTAGGAATTCTGCAACACATAAATTCTGACACAGAATTCAAAACAGTTTTTTTCCTTTTTACCAATTCATCATTAATTTAACAATACAATTTCTAATATAAACTATTTAACCTTACTTAAAACTTAAAATAGACCATTAACCCATTCAGTCGAATGCATTTCCATGTCATCTTGGACAGTAATTCATCTCCTTACCACCACATGAATGAACTCTATCACCCTGATCAGATAGAGTCATCTCAAATTTAATTGAGCTATTTATTATCAAATCAAGTTACATGATTTTTCTTTCTTCTTAAAATACTTTCTAACACCCTCACTACTTACTGAAATCATCTGAAACTGACCCATTTTCAATCAAAACCTTTATCTCTCCAAGTCTCTCAATCCCATTACTCAGAGTATCCAGTTCCTCCACATCTTAACCATAACTGTCTTCACTGGAATCCCCTTCTGGCTTAAATCTACCATTGTATAGAAAACATCAGCATTTTCATTGCTTACTTATAACCAAATATAAGTTTCAAATTATCAAATTTCTATTAAATCTTTTTAAATCCCAAATCTATACACAAAACAAACTCCAAATTTAAAAATTTTGTAATGTTGCATCTAACATATACCCATTCTTATATTAAGCACATTATAATCACAAATGCCAAATACAATATCCTTTCTGCTTAATCCTGATAGCAAGAGTATTCTCAGATGCTGCTTGTTATACCTTCAGGATAGATTTTTAACTTGAAATCATATGAAACCTGGATTTGTAATCACTAATGATAAACTATTTAACTCTCCTCTTTTTTTTTCAAATGCTCTTGTTACTAAAGAAAACTTTATTTATAACCTCCCATAATCTCTCTTTTTTTACTCTACTTCCTTAAAGAGCTAAAAAGTCATCTTTCAGCTCCCCTCCCCACTCCAAGTTCCACCAGACCAGGAACCTTCCCAATTAACTCAGGCTGGGAGAGGGAGGGGGCAACTTCTCCTGAGCACATGGTCTAGGCACATGGATGCAGCTATCTCATCCATATCCTTCTGCCTTGGAAATTTCAGGCTCTAGAAAGAGTTAAAATCCTACCTACTCTCTTAGGTTAGCACAAAATCCAGGCAGGTACCCAAGGAACCTCCATACTCACCCTCCTTGTCTTCATCCTTCAGAATCTGGAGTTAATGCCTCCAACAGAAATCACTGAAATTCCAAAGTGAGCTTCCAATTTTAAACACACTGTCAGGTATCAGATACATTGACCCAATTCAAACCTAAAGTATAGATTTTAACTTTGAGATCTCATCAAATCAAAACTCAACTTTTCCCTATACACTGCCTGAGGTTCATTTTCCCTTATCTTTCTTTTCACATTCAAAAATGTGAGCAAGTGTTAAGAATGCAGAAAGATTTTTTTTTAACAACTTTCAAAAAGTTTTCAAACTCTCTATTAACACCATTCAGGGAACAGATCAAGCTAAGCAGTTTATCACAAATTGGCCTGCCTCTGGCTGCATAAGAGCTTTCATCCTCCTCAAGAGGATTGTTGGCATTCACCATAAGATTTAACTGCTAGTCCTCAGAGGATCCTTACCTTGGTCAATTTACATTTCCTCCCAGTTGGATCCTTGCCCAAACAAAATAACAATATTAATCATTTTTTTCTTCTCCTTCCCTTTATATTTTGGTGTTGCATGACAATTCCCCAAGTCTATTCCCCAAAGGGCTATCCTACAAAATGTCTGGAAATGAATTTTTGGGACCAGCCACCTTTAATTTTCCCCTCCCCATGGCTCATGAGGTCTTGCCTCCCAAAAAATAAAGCTCACTCGATCTTACTAGGAGAAGTCCAGAGGGAGTCATAGAATTTACAACCAACCTCTTCTCTGCCGGTCACCCAGGGGTACTCACTGATCTTGCCTGAGTTATCTGCTCAAGTTCACAAGATCTTGCTTGTCTGGGTTTTGCACAGAACTCAGGTGACCAATATTCAAGTTGGTATTCCTGGCCGCATTAATCACCCTTTTCCTTGCTATAGACTCTTTATTTTCATTTTTGCCTGCTCTGAGTTGCTGTCCTGGGGCAGTTACCAGATTGGTTTGGATCTCACAAACCAATTCCAAGGACCTCTGAGAAAACCTTGGTTGGCACCTGGTCCCTGTTAGTGATCTGGGAGACCCCTCATGAAGGGGAATAATCCCAGATGAGACCTCAAAACTGTGTGGGATACAGCAAACCTTACTCAAATTAAACTCAGAGACTTCTCAAAGTAGAAGATAAAAAGGAATTTATTGCACTCTCATGAGAAGGGGCACTTCTTGTGAGACCATGGAGCAGCAAGGGAGTGCATCTGAATGGATCAGAGTACAGCATTATATAGTCCATAACACGGAGGCCTTTCTTCCCATTGGCTGGTGTACAGTCTAAGCGCAGGAATCTACCCTAGAGACAAAGAACACAGAAAAGATCATTGCTCACGGATGAGGGGTTTTGTTACCAAATATGGAACTTAAGGGAAGATTGCTGTTGTAGCATATGGGTAGGGGGTGTGGCTCGAGGTACACCAGATTGCTTGCAGGACTTTGGAGGTTCTCCTCTATTCTGGACCATTTTATTTGCCTAAGAGGGATACTTAATTATTGTAGCTTTGGCAGGAAGGATGGAGGTTTTGGGGGATCATGCCTGAGGGGTCTTCACTTAACCTGATTTCACTCACTAACCCATCATCTCCTGCTGCAGCCTGGCTGAATCGTTTCACTTTCCACATACAACTCTTCCTAATGATGCTGTTTCACAATTTTCTTTGTTTCCTGAGTTGTGATATCCAGTTTGTGTCCTAGCTGATCAGTCAACTGCTGATGACTTCTTTGTACTTAGCTAGGCAGGTTCTCAAAACGCACATATGGATTTTGTCAGCATTGTATTTCATAATTTTATGCTTTGAGCATGCAGAATCCCACCTGCTAGAACAAGACATTGGAGTTGGATTTCCTGCATTGTTGCTGGTCCTGTTACTCATCCTTTATTCTCAAAGAGGACCAACCATATCTGGAGGGTGATGACTTGATTTGTACATGAATTGGATTTAAGTAAGATTGAGTTTATGCAAAGTAGTCAGCCTCAGAGAGGGGGTGGAGCCAAGATGGCAGAGTAGAGACTGAGACTTGCTAGAGCTAGAGCTCTTCCCCCAAGCCCAGCCAAATTCCTGTAAAAAATGACTCTAAACAACTTCTGGAGCTGCAGAACCCACAGAATGTCAGAGTGAAGCAAATCTCAAGGTGAAGACAGCCTGAAGGTAGACAGGAAGCATCTATCATGGCAGCGCTCTGAGCAGAGCACAGTTCAGCAAGGGTCAGACTGGCACAGACTGGACCTTAGCAGGCCTGGGGGACTGAATCTCTGACACCTATGGTAGTTGCCTAAATTCATAACCCTACAAAGCTGAGAACCAGTTGGAAAGTCAGTGGAAAAAACCTGTCTGATCTGTGTGAGAGAGCAGAGTGGTCTGGCTCCAGCCCCTAGGGCAGTGGAGGGGGTGGAGAAGCCCACAGTAGCTGCAGCCCAGCAGCAGGGGCACTGGCAGTGACTGTTTCTGGAGCTCTAGTCCCATAGATTGTGGGAGGATAGACTACCTGACAGTACCCCCCCACACACACTCACTGAAAGGAGAGAATCACGTTGACAAAGAGCTCAAAAGTGAAGTAAGTGACTGGGGATACCATGTAAATACCCAAGCCCGTATAAATTATAGACAGTAGATGAACAATAATCTTAGAGAGGAAGCTAGTAGTAGTTAGAGAGGAAATACTTCTTGCAGAACATGTGATTTGAGTTGTCTCTTGAAAAAGGCCTGTGAAAGTAAGTGGCAACGGTGGGGGCACAAAGCATTTCAAGTACACAAGAAAACAAATGCAAAGACACAAAATATGAAGTGTCATGATTCAGGAAAGGCAAATATTTCAGTATAGCTGGATTGTACACTACATGGATAGGAGAAAAATACAAGGGTGGAAATGGAGGAAGAGGTCAGGTTGTGAACATTTTTGTTTCTTGTAAATAATTCTTTAATGATATCTTTCGCATTAACATGATTTTCAATTTCATCTAGTATCTCTCCCTCCTCACTCCTTACAAAGTGGTATCCCAAAGAAAAGAAATAAAGCATTTCTTCAGGTGTATTACACCACAAAGCTGCTCATTGATAAAAGGTAAGTCCCCACATAGTCCAAAGTATTTAATGTACCACTTTTATGGTAGAAAAGAACTGGAAACAAAGGATAAGTCCAGTGATTGAGAAATGGCTAAACAAATTGTGGCACATGAACATAAGGGAATATTAATTAATATGGAAACATAAAAAAAGGTTTACATGATGTAATACAGAGTGATGATTAGTCTAACTAAGAAAACAGCACACACAGTGAAATTTGTTGTTGTTCAGTGATATCTGACTTCTTGTTATCCCGTTTAAGATTTTCTTGGCAAAGATACTGGAATGATTAACCATTTACTTCACCAGTTAATTTTAGAGGTGATAAAACTGAAGCAAATGGGGTTAAATGACTTATTTGGTGGTTACACGGTTGGTAAATGTCTGGAACCAGATTTGAATTCAGAAACATTAGTCTTCCTGACTGCAGGTCAGAGACTCTATCTACTGTACCACCTCGCTGACCACACAATGAATATAACAGTGTAAATAGAAAGAACAAATCCCTCACATCAATAGAAAAATAGTCTTATAAGAGTCCAAAAAACAATCAGAGATCCAAAGATGAAGAGAAGACATCTCTGCCTACTTCCTGAAGAAGGGGGAGTTGCATATTTCTTGCAACATTTCATGTATTTTCATACCTTTGTAACAAAATTGACGTTTACTTCATCAAAATCAAATATTTTTGTTGATGTTCAGTTATTTCCATTGTGTACAACTCTTTCTGACCCCATTTGGGATTTTCTTGGCAAAGACACTAGAATGGTTTGCCATTTCCTTCTCCAACTCATTTTACAAAGGAGAAAGTTGAGGCAAAAAAGGTTAAAGTACTTGCCTTTCCTAAAGCAATTCATTGCTGTTGCTTAATCAAAAACATTATATCAATAGATTATTAGATCCTTCAAGTAAGGGAATGTTTCATTTTCATCCTTGAATTCGGATAGTGTCTGAGATATAGTAGGTACTTAATAAATACTTATTGTATTCAGGAAAATTCATGGAAAAAGGTGTTTCCTACTCATCAGTTTTCTCAGGGCACCTTTCACTTCATTGTTCCTTAGACTGTAGATCAGGGGATTCAACATGGGGATGATTACAGTGTAGAAAACAGACACCACTTTATTCTCATCTGTTGAGTAGCTGGACTTAGGTAACACATAAATGAATGTACTGGTCCCATAAAAAAGAGTGACTGCTGTGAGGTGGGAGGTACAAGTGGAGAAAGCTTTGGATCTCCCTTCAGTGGAGCTAATTTTCAGGACAGAAAAGAGGATGTAGATATAAGAGATTAGGATAATTAACACTGTGACCATAATTACTGACCCAGCAGAGGCAGAAGGAAGAATTTCAGCAAGATCATCTTGGGAATAGGAAAGCTTCAAAAGTGGTGAATAATCACAGAAAAAGTGATTAATTTTATTAGTTCCACAGAAGGACTGATTCAATAAGAAACCAGTAAAGATCCAAGCATTTACACAGCCACCCATATAGGAGATGATGAGTAACAGAGTGCAGATCTTGTTAGACATGTTGGTGGAGTAGAGTAGGGGGCTGCAAATGGCCACATACCGATCATAAGCCATCACAGCCAGAAGGAAGCATTCAGTGGTTCCAAAGATGGCTACAAAACAAAATTGAGCCAGACAGCCTCTCAGAGGGATTGAGGTCTTGTCCACAAGGAAGTTGATGAGCATGAGAGGTGTGACAGATGAGGAATATCCAATATCCACAAAAGCCAAGTGACTGAGGAAAAGGTACATTGGAGTGTGAAGTTGGGTGCTACTTCTGATCAATGTGATTATGCCAAAGTTACCAACTAAAGTGACAGCATAGACACCCAAAAATATCACAAAGAGGACGACACAAAGGGTTGGATCATCTGTTAATCCCAAAATAATGAAGTCAGTCACAGGAGTGCAGTTAATGCCAGACATGACTTGGAAAGTTAGATAAAAGAAAAAGAGATTAAAATAGAATACAGGATTAAATTTAGGGTATGTCTATTGATGTATTTTGTAAACATTCAATGACCACCTCTGACATGACACTTCTACTGTCTTAATGTAATACTTTGCTCCAATGCACCCTGGTAGGGTGCCCATAAGCAAAGCAAAGTTGAAAAATTGTCTCCAATTTATTCCCATTAACCTACAATACTCTATGATTTGCCATTTTTTTTGCCATTCTGACTGTGAAAAAACAAGTAGAGTACAGAGGATAGTTGAATTCCCAATATAGGAGCATTTCTTTCATATATGTAAAGACTGTAGCCAATTGTTTAAGTGCAGTTCTGCCAAGTAACCACCATTGTTAAACCCTTTAAAAGACACAGTCTATTTTGTGATCCTTCCCCTCTCACAGAACAGTTTTCCACATTTGAGGATGTTATTCACCTCATGTTAATTGACCATGAGGAAAGTTTTGGTTTCTGAGATGATCCTTGTGCTCTAAAATCACAAAGGATGAGGAATGGGGAATCTGGATTCTAAGTCTTATTGTATTTTGCTCTTAGAACTTGGTATTACTAGAAACGGTTAACAGTAAGCTAGATATTAGCAACCTGAAGACTATGGGAAATTTTCCTGAGAATCTCTGCTATTTTTACATAAAATAGTGGAAAGCACTTGCTCACTCTGCTGTAACCAAACACTGTTTACACATTGCTTTCTTTAATTGCAGAGGAGCTGAGTAAATTGTGGTACAAGAATTTAGTAAAAATTTATTGTGCCATAAGATGTGATGAATAGGACTACTTTAGAGTAATATGGAAATACTTTCATTAATTGATGCAGAATGAACTCAGTAGAAGTAGAAGAAACATATATGTGAGGACCACAATAGTAAAGAAAGGGGAAACAACTTTGAAAGATCTTTGAACTTGGATGAAAACAGAGATGAATCATATCTTCAAAAGACTGATGTGGAAATATTAACTATCACTTTTTGACAAAGAGTTACAGAATGAGACATATATTCTCAGACATGACTGATTTGATCTATTGATTTTTCTGCCTTAAATATATACATATCTTTTACAAGGGAGGGCTTCCACTGTGAGTGGCAAGAATTAACTCAATGGGTATTGATAGACATGGGGAAAGACAGAGCAGCAAAACCTTTTCAAAATGCACAAAAGACAACTGGGAAGTACTTCACATGTATACACATTATACTTCTTTTCATTGTCAAGCTATCTGGAAATGCTTGCATTTCTTGATGTTTTATAAATTCCAAATTAATTATCTTAAATATTAATTTTTCTAAGAATGTTTTCTTATTATAAATTCCTTTTTCTTCTCTTCTAACTCCAGGAAGATAGAATATAAAATATTGAGATACTGTGCAACTCAGCAAGAATCTGATTATAACATTCCTTTAGGGCTCTGTGGTCCAGCTCTTTCTTTGTGAATATGTGAAAAAAAGGATCCCTTAACCAAACAAAAATTTGTACAGTGCTGAGTGAATTTTTTAACCTCTCCTAATTCACTCTTCCCTCTTAAGAGAAAATTTTATATCCTACTTCTCTGACAAAAGAAAAGCTGTCCCTGTAGACTCCCTTTTCTTACACTTTTTATAGTTCAAAACTCTTAAATATCATCCCCTATTGTCTTTGCAAAAATCTCTGAAAAAGAGATTGTCCTTTTCGCCAGGGCCAACATATTTATTTGTTTCATTAATCTCATCCCTCCCATTTCAACTCTAAACTTTCCCTATTGACAACTCTCCTTTAATTTTTAATCTTTTTTTCTTCATACTTCTTTCTTCCTAAAACTGGGTTCAAATCTGTCAAATCTTTTAAAAACTTCAATTGACCTTGGAATCCTTTCAAGTTTTCATATTTCATATCTCACCTTTTCTAATCAGCTCAGGAATGGAAAACATCTACCCTTATCTAGTCCACTTCCTCTCTTCCTACTCTGGTTTCTGACCCCATCAGACTACTGGAAGTATTCTCTACAAAGCTGTGAACAATTTCTTAATTCATAAATCCCAGTTTTAAAGATGTTCTTTTAAATTCCTAGGGGGCAGAGAATCTTTCAGACTTTATATTTGTATCATTTCTTTTTGTTGTTTAATTATTTTCCATCATATCCAATTCTTTGTGACCCATTTTGGGGTTTTCTTGGCAAAGATATTGAAGTGGTTTGCCCTTTCCTTATCCGATTCATTTTACATATGAGGAACTAAAGCAAATAGTGTTTAGTGAGTTGCCCAACATCACACCTAGTAAAGGTCAGAGACCATATTTAAACTTGGGAAAATGAGTCTTCCTGTCTCCATGCCAGACACTCCATCCATGTGCCACTTAGGAAAGTGACTGAATAATAGTAGGTGCTTCATTAAACATATTAATTGATTTGATTCTTGGTCTCTACCTAGCACATGACAGTGTAGACCATCAACTCTCCATGAATGTTTTCTCTTCATGAGTTCTCATGACACTTGTTTTGCTAGTTCTAGAATTCCTCTTACTTGTCTGACCTTTCCTTCTCAGCCTTCTTTGGCAGTATTGATCCTGTTTCTGCCTTCTTGTCATTCATGTGCCCCCTGGGTCTGCCCAGGCCCTCTCTTCTTTTTCTATGCCTTCTCAATGTGCTAGTCAGCTTCCACAAATCCCATTAACAACTCTGTTTGGATGAATACCAAATCTATCTATATCTGTCTATGATCTATCTATGTATCTGTGTATCTATCTATCTATCTATGATCTATGGATCTATGTATCTGTGTATCTATCTATCTATCTATGTATCTGTGTATCTGTGTATATCTATCTATCTATCTATGATCTATGTATCTATGTATCTCTCTCTCTCTCTATAATCTATCTATATATCTATCCCACCCTAAACTTCAATCAATACATTAGTAACAGCAAGACTCTTGTACCTAGATGTCCCCAAGGCATTTTCAAACTCAACAAGTACAAAAGAAAACTCATCCTATTCTTAATCTTCAATTTCAAAATCACTTATCTCCATAATTTCTTATTTCTGTTCAGTGCCCCACCATCCTTCTAGGTATTCTGGTTTGTAATTCTGGAATTGATCTTTCATTTTTCTCTCCATTTTCCCTTACTCATCCAGAAAATTGCCAAATCCTACCACTTTTATGTCATATATCTATATGTACACACATATGTACCCATATGTGTATATATAGTGTATATGCACATACTATATACATATATACCTTATATTTCTTGTGTCCACTCACAAAGTCACATCCTTAACTTAGATTTGTATTTCTTCTTACTTTGACTGTTATAAAAACCTCTTAATTAGAAGTCCAGACTCTACTTTCTCAAAATTACCCTTTAAAAACCTATAATAATGTTGTTTCTTAAGCAAATGACTAACTATGTCACTTACTAACACTTGGAAAAGATTCTTTATAGCCTTAAGAACAAAATAACAATTCTTCAACCTGATATTTAGAATCAGGTCCAGTCTGAATCTAGTCTCCCTCTTCAGATTTATTTCACTTTATTCTCATTAGTATACTCTATATTGCAGCCCAAGCAACCTATTTTCTGTTCCCAAGACTCCGAATTCAATTCCCATCTCTGCCCCTCTGCACAGAACTAGAAATGAACTATTTCATCTCTGCTTCTTAGAAGTTGAAGGTTCCTTTGTTTCTCAACTAGTGGCTCACCATTTACAGGAGACCTAGTTTCTAAATCTCTGTCCTTGTCAACCTATCTTGTATTTACTTATCTGTGTCACTATGTTATCCCTTCCTCTTCACAATAGACTGTAAGTTCCCCGAGATTAAGAACTGTTTTGCATTTTTTCTTTGTGGCCCCAATACCTAGGACAGATCCCCTGTGAACGAACACAGAAAAATATTAGTTGAATGGAAGAAAACTTACTTTTAAAAACCTTATTTTTACATCAAGCCTCATTTTTATAGGTAATATGATCACAATAATTTGATAAGAGGAATTCTGATAAGTCAATATTACACCTTAACTTTTGTAAATAATTTTCCTCCCACAATTTTAAGAGGAAAATATTGTTATTCTCATTTTACAGCTGAGGCAACTGAGGATAACCGAGGTGTAATCATTTACCCCCAACCACAGGCAGAGCCAGTAAGACTCAGATGTAGGATTCAAACCCAAACATTCAAACCAAACTCGGTCGACTTCAGGTCCAATTCTCTTTCCACCACATCATTGTCAGTAAAATTCTTCCCCCTAAGTCCTCAGTCTCAAAGGTGGGAGAAAAGTAATGCATCAAATAAATGTACCCATATATACACACTGAGTTCTTTACCTAGTGTGTCCTTACCCAACCATATTCTATTGGATACTTACTATTTGTAGTGAGATTTCAAGGTATTTGATGTGACCTGTGGACAATCAGAATTTACTTAGTACCTTGCTGTAATCGTTCTTCATACATACAGCTTACTTCCAAATCTTTGACCTTATATAGCAGTATAGGGGACAGAAATCTGATTACCCAAATCACGAATGGATCTTCATCATTGAGAGAGAGGGAGAGAGAGAGAGAGAGAGAGAGAGAGAGAGAGAGAGAGAGAGAGAGAAACAGAGAGACAGAGAGACAGAGAGAGAAATTCATTAAAGTCCAATATGAGACTGAAATCGGTATCAAGTGTGACAAGGAAAGAAGAATGGACAGGTCTCCCTGTAAATCAAAAATCAAATCTTAGAATTTTTACAGCAAAATAAACAATAGCAGTGTACCTACTGATGCCAGAAGATGATAATTTTAGACTCCAAGGAATTATCACTGCATGGCAGCACCAAATTTATGTTGGGTTTAACAGCATTTGGGATATGAGCCCCTTAACAACAAACGTAACCTACATCATTAAAGTGCCAAATATAACCCTTTGGGATTTAATAAATTATTAACACAGAGAAGAAGTTTCTAAGTTCTCAAAATTCTCACAAGCTCTCATTTATTTTTTATTTGTATATGCTAATACATGATTTAAAAAAGTGAGAAGCAAGTTGGGATAGCAATATAACCAAAATAGTATGATCTGCCATTGACTTTCTAAAAAATTGCTCTGAGATCAACGTGTAGAAACTGTGATGAAAACTGAAAATACGAAAATTGATCTTCATCACCTCACCAATTCCATTTTGATCATTCTGTGACCCATATTGATTGCAAATATACAAAACTGAGGTGGAAAAGACCATCTATGAAACTCAATTAAGTGGAAATTGCAGATCCTAGAACAGAGGTACTATTCAGAGTGAGGACAATTTTTCATACATGAAAGCAGTATTAACAATCTTTTTAAGGTTCTGAATAACATTCCCCTGGCATACAAGAGCATTCATTGTGTATGACATGATGATTTTCTATGGAATAGTTGACAGATACTGTGTGTCAGGTGAGGGTCAGAACATAAGGATCATTTACTCCCTGGCCATGAAAGAAGACTAGAGATTCTTGAATTTGGTGAGACGATCTGGTCTTGTTCTCTCTGTTGGAAACAGAGAAACTTGAAAGGACTTCTTTAAAAAAGAACTGCAAATGTATTAACCTGTTATGTCACAGAACACCATGAGACAAATTGGAGCTCAGAAAACCAACTACTTTAAAACTCAACACGATATTTTTAATTTGCTTTCAGTATATTAAATAGAATTTCACTTGAATTAATAGTTTTGGAGGGAGTTTTAAGTTGAGGAGATATTAATACAGAGGATCCAATGGGTAGGGACCTCAGCCAGGCAAGTCAGGAGTTATTAGAATATCTAAATCCATAGTTAGGAACACTGGAAGACACTGGGAAATACAAAGAGTGGGAAGATCTAGGAGATGGGAGTACAGTCTGCATAGTTTTAGAAATTTAACAAGGTGGATTCTCAGGGCTGGAGCTCTCCAGCCGTTTTTATACATGTTCAGTTGAGTGGTGTTGTGAATCTGAAACTTAGCTGTCCATCCTGTGGCTTGCTGAGATATAATATCCAAAGGCATTACTGTGGATGTAGCCTCAGCTATTATATGAAAGTGTTCAATGAACCAGACCTAGGTGGGGAACCTGTAGCCTCGAGGCCACATGTGACCTTCTAGGTCCATGGGTGTGGCCTTTTGACTGAGTCCAAGTTTTACAAAATATATCCTTTTATGAAGGGGATTTGTTTTTTGAAGTTTGGATTTAGTCAAAGGCCTTCATTTGAGGACCTAGAGGGCCAACTATGGCCTCAAGAATGAAGATTCCTCACTTGTGAACCAGGCCATTATAACCTTAGTTCTTGTACTCTTTAATTGCTTCCTCTGAAACTGTATTTCCCATAACGCTTTTCACTCTTCTCAGCTATTTTCAATGACATAACCTAATTTGAAATGAGATGATTCTGTGGGATTTTCTGTATATATAAATGTAACTGTACTATATGTAATATATGTAAATATGTAAAACTATATGTAATAGTTTTTCTACTCTCTCATTCTTTGTAAAAGATGTTGAGGCATACATTACAATTATTTTTGTGGTGGTATTTTTGCAAGTTATTTTGAGAATTTCTAAGATATAAATGAAAAAAATTCTTCATGCAACGTTTCTTGTACTTGTAGGAAAAGGTAATATCAACTCAACCACCTTACTTCTTATTTCTCAAAAAAAAAACACTTCAGAATTATCTTCCAAGAAGCTAGAACTTCCTCTTGTATTCTGGTTTGATTTATAGCAAAAATACATGATATGATTTGTTGATCATGAGAAAATAATCCCATTACATTTAGAGTAATACTAGCTAAGAAAATATTTATACAAGCGCATGGTCAGGACTTATTGTTTCACAACTGTGCCAGTTAAACATTCCTTTCAGATTTCTAAGGTGCCATTAAGTGTTTATGGGGAGATTTTTTATCTAATTCTATGGGCTGAAGCCTCGTTGCAATGTGTTTTTCTGTTAACTGATACTGGTTACTGCCCTAGTTCCGTTTGTCCAAATAATATAAACGAGGCCTTACACAGGGATATTTACTCAGAATATATAGTAAGAACAGAAGTACCAATATAACATACTCCCCAATATCTAGAGGAGGAGCACATTCTCCTCTATACCTTCTCTGTCCCTGGGCAGAGTAGACTAATACTCACTACAGTTTCTATGTATCATTCTTCTTTACCAAGTTCACATCCAAAGGTGGCGTAGCAGATAGATGAGTCTGAGACTTACCTAATGCTCAACTGCATCCTAAAGGTCCTTCCTCAAAACCAGGATGCTAACGTCACTACTCCCCTCCTGGACTTTCACATGGTTTACACTCTAGATCCTGCTCCTTCTCCCTGAAAAATTTTTTGAGAAGCAATTTGTGCACAGATGAGAGGGTGAGCTTGGTCATAATGTACAAGAATTTCAAGGGGGAATGGAACAGGTATGGTGGTTGCATTTAAACAGCATCTAGAGCTCTATCCATGTTGGCAGGGGGTCACAGTCTGAAGTCTTTTCTGGTAACACTAGTCATTGTTACTCTTTCACTCAGCACTGGTGATATTATTGGTTTGCCTTTTCTTTACCTCTCTTTCTTCCTATCTGAGAATGCTTGTATTTGCTGAAAAGTTGTCTTTTTTTATCCAGTTTCTTTACATTTTTCTTCAATTAGTATTGCAATATGACATTAAGTAAAAGTGTTGTTGATCACAGAAATTTTGGTTCATGTGTGCTGCATTATTGGAAAAGGAATGCAAGAGAGAGTGGGAATTGCAGGTTACCAAGAAAATATGACAAAGAAAACATACTATTGGAAAACATCAAGATTTTATGTTGCAGATCTCTGAGATTAATTAAAGATCACATTGATTTTTATTCTATAATTTAACAAGTTGTGATAAAAAGTATGAATCTAATTGTTACCTTTAGGGAAAAGTTGAGCCCAACAACAATTTCTCTTTGGTGAAAAAATCAAGAAGGTTACACAGTAGGGCACATTGTCTTTTCCTTTCTGCCAATGCTCACAAAAAAACTCCACTTTCCAAGAGTGTGGACTTCATTTGATGGTAAGAGGAGGAGTGTGACTGGAAAAGACTCAGTGTCACCTGAGAAATGTGAAGGTCAGATAAGAATAGATTGAGAATTTTGATCCTTCATCTCCTGTTGCAACCTGGCTGAATCATTTCACCTCCCAATGATGCTGTTTCATATTTTTCTTTCATGAGTTGTGACAGAGAGTTTGCATCCCAGCTGGTCAGTCTATTGATGACAAACGTCTTTGTGCTTAGGTAGGCAGATTCTCCAAATGCAGATATGGTCTTTTGAGAGCATTGTATTCCAAGATTTTATGCTTTGAGCATGTGGGAATCCCACCATACTAAAATGAGACATTGGAATTTGATTTCCTGTGTTGTTGTTAGTCTTGTTTTTTGTTTTGTTTTGTTTTTCATTTTTAACACAGTTTATATCACATAAAACAATTTCAACTTTTGGTCAGGTGATACTTCTTTTAAAGCATTTACAATATAGACCACAAATTTTTTTTTTAACAATAACCAACTGAGACACAAATAATAATTATGTATGCTAACTTCACAAGCCCTTGACCTAATGTCTCCACCCTATTACTAAGAATTAAAGGACCCTAACTTATCCCCTACCAATAATCTATAATTTAATAGATTGGGTATTAAGCTTACAAACCTTTTGACTACAAGAAATTGCCACTAAGAGTAGGGACATTGCAGGAAAACAATATCTCCCCAACTTCATGTCAGTTCCAGGCAGGAGTAGATTATCAACTTGCATTCGGTTAGGCTTAAAGTCTGCTAGGTGTCAGTGGGGAAACTGAGTGAAGAGAATCGTACCTCAGCCCAGGCTGAACAGTTGCTCTCCCATCCTCCCCATGAGATCTAAGAAATTTAGACTAAAATTATTTTCCCCAAACTAAAGATGTCTCTGATTTAGTCTCAGTAATTAATTCAGTCAATTGTTTTAATAACAATTACTTTTACATCACTTTATAGCAAGTCCAATTTTTTCCCCATCACTCCCCTCCCCCCACTTTCTAATACCTTGCATTTTGATTAACCCTTCCCTCAATGCACCCTCCCTTCTATCACACCCCACCCTTCCCTTATCCCCATCTTCTCTCTTTTTTGTAGGACAAGATAAATTTCTATACCCCATTACCTGTGTTTCTTATTTCCCACTTATATGCAATAATAGTTCTCAACACTGAGAATTGCAATACTTTGAATTGCAACTTTTCTCCCTCCTTCCTTCCCTATCCATCCCCACTGAGAAAGCAAGCTATTCAATACAGACTAAATATGTGTCATTTTGCAAAAGACTTCCATAACAATCATGTTGTGTAATACTAACTATATTGCCCTCTATCCTATTCTATCCCCACCTTTTTTTATTCCCTCATTTGACCTTGTCCTTTTCCAAAAGTTTTTATTTCTAGTTACTCCCTTCTCCCATTTGACCCCCTCTTCTATCATACCCCTCACCCCACTTGCCACCTCCTCCCCTTCTTTCCTATAGTGTATGATAAATTTTCATACCTAATTTAGTGAGCATGTTATTCCCTCCTTAAGCCATATGAGGAGAGAGTAGTTTCACTCCCCCCCCCTTATCCCTTTTCTCCTCAATTGAACAAGATTTTTCTTATCTCTTTTATGAGTTATAGCCTGTCCCATTCCATTTCTCCCTTTCTCCTCCCAGTATTTTCCTCCCTTAATTTTTATTTTATTTTATTTTTTGTGGATATGATCCTTTGTGATTCAACATAGTTTGTACTTGGTGTCTGTGTCTGTGTGTGTGTATGTGAGTGTGTGTATACAATCCCTCCACCTACCAAATACTGAGAAAAGTCTCAAGAATTATAAATATTTTCTTTCCATGTAGGAATGTAAACAATTCAACTTTAGAAAGTCTTTTATGATTTCTCTTTCCTGCTAACCTTTTCATGTTTTGTGTTTGATTTTTGTGTTTGAAAGTCAACTTTTCTACTCAGTTCTGGTCTTTTCATCATGAATGCTTGAAAGCCCTGTATAATATTGAATGAACATTTATTCCCTTGAAGTATACTCATTTTTTCTGGATAGGTGATTCTTGGTTTTAATGCCAGTTTCTTTGACTTCTGGCAGACCCTATGCCAAGCACTTTGATCCCTTAATGTTGAAGCTGCCAGATCCCATGTAATCCTGATTGTATTTCCATAATACTCAAATTGTTTCTTTCTAGCTGCTTGCAGTGTTTTCTCCTTGATCTGGGAACTCTGAAATTTGGTCACAATATTCCTTGGAGTTTCTCTCTTTGGGTCTCTTCAAGGATGTGATCAGTGGATTCTTTCAATATTTATTTTGCCCTATGGTTCTAGAATATCAGGACAGTGTTCCTTGATAATATCATGGAAGATAATGTCTAGGCTCTTTTTTTAATCCTGGCTTTCAGGTAGTCCCATAATTTTTAAATTGTCTCTCCTAGATCTATTTTCCAGGTCAGTTGATTTTCCAATGAGATGTTTCACATTATTTTCTATTTTTTCCAAATTTTTGGTTTTGTTTTTTAACTGCTTGGTTTATCACATAGTTATTCATTTCCCTGAACTCAGTTCTCTCTTTGAAAGAACTATTTTGTTCAGTGAGGTTTTGAACCTTCTCCATCTGGTTAATTCTGCTTTTTAAAACCTCTTTCTCCTCATTAGCTTTTTGGACTTCTTTTTCCAGTTGAGTTAGCCTTTTTTTTTAAAGGTGTTATTTTCCTCAGCATTTTTTGGCTCTCCTTTAGCAAGCTGCTAACTCACTTTTCAAGCTCTTCTATGGCCTGAGGCCAATTTAAGTTCCCTTTGGAGGCACTGGAGGCAGGGTCCTTGACTTCCTTTGACAGTATGCCTTGTTCTTACTCATCCAATAAGATGGGAGGGGACACCTGTTCACCAAGAAAGTAACTGTTTAAAGTGTTATTTTTTTGGGCATTTTCTCAGCCCCTTACTTGACTTCTGAATCCATTGTCAAGAGGATGGTCTTATTGCCCCTCCTTTCCCCAGTGGTATTTTCAAGGCTGAGATTTGACTCAGCTGCTCGATTTACCCAGAGCTTTTGGTGGGGGTGAGGCCATCACTCATGGCTGAGGTTTCAATTGGCTGCTCCCTACCACCAAAGGCTTTCAGCTGAGCTGCTTGGACAATGGACCCAGGTTGCTTTTTGGCCTGCAGTCTGCTGCCAAGGCCTCTGCTGTAGCCTGGGGCTATTACTGGAGGAATAGCCCCTCTTGCCCAGCTGGGAAAGTCCTCCCACAGTGACCTTTGGAGCTTTCTTTGTTGCTTGTGGGTTGAGGTATCTGGGACCCTCACTGCTGGGAACTCTTCCCCTGAGGTCTGTTCAGGTCCTGTTCCTTCCAGTGCTGAGCAGCCAGGGCTGAGCTCTGCTTAGCTCAGCGTCCTATGAGATAGACCTTTCCTGTTGGCTTTCTAGGTTGTCTTTGGCTGGAAACCTCTTTTGCTTTGTTTTTCTGTGGCATCTGCTGCTCTAGATTTTGTTGAGAGTCATTTTTTACAGGTATTTTGTGGGCTGTGGGGGAAACGCTAGAGTATATGTGTCTTTCCACCCCGCTATCTTGGCTCCACACCCTGTTAGTCTTGTTATTCATCATTTATTATCAAAGAGGATCAATGACATCAGGAAGGTGATGATTTGACTTGTACATGCATTGGATTTAACTGAGGTAGGACTTTGAAAAGTTGTCAGCCTCAGAGTGGGGGCAGAGATAAGATGGCAGAGTAGAAACTGAGAGTTGCTAGAGCTCTCCCCCAAAGCCCAACCAAATACTTGTAAAAAATGACGGTAAATAGCTTCTGGAAGTGCAGAACCCACAGAATGGTGGAGTGAAGAAAATCTTTTTTTTAAAATATAAATTTATTTATTTAACTTTTTATATTCATTTTCACAAAATTTTGGGTTCCAAAATTTTCTCCCCATTTGTCCTCTCCCTCCACCCCAGTACACTGAGTATTCTAATTTCCCCTATCACCAATCTGTCCTCTCTTCTATCATCCTTCCCTTACCTTGTCCCCATCTTCTCTTTTGTCCTGTAGGGCCAGATAACTTTCTATTCCCCATTACCTGTATTTCTTATTTCCTAGTAGCAAGAAAAATACTAGACAGTTGTTCCTAAAACTTTGAGTTCCAACTTCTCCCCATCCCTCCCTCCACACCCATTCCCTTTGGGAAGGCAGGCCATTCAATATAGGCCATATCTGTGTAATTTTTCAAATGACTTCAGTAATAGTCGTGTTGTGTAAGACTAACTATATTTCCCTCCATCCTATCCTGCCCCCCATTGTTTTTATTCTCTCCTTTGATCCTGTCCCTCCCTGAGTGTTGACTTCAAATTGCTCCCTCCTCCCCTTGCCCTCCCTTCCATCATCCCCCCACCCTGTTTATCTCCTTCTCCCCCACTTTCCTGTATTGTAAGATAGGTTTTCATACCAAAATGAGTATGCATTTTATTCCTTCCTTTAGTTGAATGTGATGAGAGTAAACTTCATGTTTCTTTTTTTTT
>JAQQSK010000186.1:0-32354 GCA_028658325.1 Potorous gilbertii
ACTGTTGAGTATTGTTCTTGCTACTAGGAAATAAGAAATACAGGTAATGGGGAATAGAAAGTTATCTGGCCCTACAGGACAAAAGAGAAGATGGGGAAAAGAGAAGGGAGGGATGATAGAAGAGAGGGCAGATTGGTGATAGGGGAAATTAGAATGCTTGGTGTATTGGGGTGGGGGAAGGGGACAAATGGGGAGAAAATTTGGAACCCAAAATTTTGTGAAAATGAATGTAAAAAGTTAAATAAATAAATTTATATTTAAGAAACAAAAAAAAAGAAGGCATAGGCTGAGTTGAATATGAAGGGAGAGTACCTAAAATAAGTAAAATTTGCTCTTGAGTGGAATGTACTAAGAGTAAGAAGGAGAAAGGAAGAAGAGGTAGAATGTAGTAAATCATCTCACATAAATGAAGGAAGAAAGAGCTTTTACAATGGAGAGGAAAAGGGAGTTGATGAAAGGAAATAAGTGAGCCTTAATCTCACTGAATCTGGTTTAAGAAGAGAATAGCACACACTCAATTGGATACGGAAATCTATTTTACCCTGCAGAAAGGCAAGGGGGAAGGGGATAGGAGAAGGAATATAATAGAAGGGATAGCAAATTGGGGAAAGGGATAATCAGAAGCAAACACTATTGTTGGGAGGACAGGCCAAGGGAGAGGATGGAATAAATAAAGGGCAGGATAGGACAGAGGGAAATGTGGTTAGTCTTTTACAACGTAACTATTATGGAAGTGTTCTGCATTGTTACACATGTATGACCTACATTGAATTGCTTTTTTTCTCAATGTGGGAGGGTGGGGAGGGAAAAAGGGAGAGAATATGGAACTCAAAACTTCAATAACGAATGTTAAAAATTGTTTTAGCATACAACTGGAAATTAAGATATACAGGTAATGCAGTATAGAGAACTATTTCGTCCTATAGGAAAATAGAGGGGTAAGGGAATGGAAAAATAAATGGATAATACAAGGGAGAACAAACAGACTGGAAGAAAAGGTGGATGGAATGCATGCTGTCCTGGGGTGGGGGATGGGGAGAGATGGGGAGAAAATTGTGACTTCAAATTCTTGTGGAAGTGAATGTTGAGAACTGAAAATAAATAAATTTTATAAAATTAAAAAAAAAAACAGTAAAAGCCTATGCTGCAGCCTCGAGTCTGTTGATGCTTGCATGAAACTACTGGAACAAACACATATTCACCTTGCTGTCTGTCCTTCATTCTTGAAGAGGACCATGCCATCAAGGAGGGGATGCCATGACATGCAAGTGAATTGGATTTAAGTGAGGGAGGACTGTGCAAAGTTACCAGCCTCACTTTCTCCTCCAGAACCCTCTGAGTCCAGTAGTCAGATATGAATCAGGACAACTGGAGATGGCCCAGGGTGCAGTGGAAGACCTTGGCCTTTTCAACCTAAGATCTTTAACAAGTCTCAGTTGAACCTTACAGCAGAAATGAAAAGAGGGAAGCAACCTAAGTCTTCTCTGTCACCAATATACAGGTTCCACTCATTAATTCCATGGATGAGGAAACCCATCTGGCATGCAGAAGACTACCACAAAAGGAAGCATGACTTCAGCTAGAGGCCACATTGAAAACCACAGAACTTCCATTCAGGTAATAAAAATCTGCTTCCAGTTTGTAATCAATTTATGTAGTTCATAATCTCTCAGATCATGTGAACAAAAAATTAAAAGGTCATACATCTATTTCTACTTCCATGGCTTCCTTCTGCTTGTTGGCTTCCATGATAATGCTATTATCATGCTTCCATGATAATTTAATTCTAGGACTCCAGAGCTCCTCCACCATCTTGTTTCTCTGCAATAGTGATTCAGATGCTCAGTCCTTCCCTTGACCGTACAACACTCCTGTCTGTCAGGAAATTCCATTAACCCTCATTAAATTCATACCAACTGACTCAACTGTGAAAGCCACTATCATTATCACTCCTGGAAAACAATGCAAACTACAGTGGGTGCATAATCTTCCTAGAGGCAATACGGTGTAATGGAAAGGACACTGGGTTTGAAGACCAAAGATCTTGGTTCTAGTCCTCACAAGCTATATCTCTTTGATCAAATTACTTTGCTCTTTCCTCTGGGCCTCAGTTTCCTCAATTACAAAATAATGAATTCGGAGTAATCTACAAGATCTTTCAAAACTCAAATAGTTTAGGATGAATAAGCAAGTTACTTGCCACTATGTATGTGGATGGAGGTTCTAATGACAAAAGTGGGTTCAGAATCCTAAAACCTGACTCTAATAACACCTGACACATACAGTGTTTTAAGCTTTGCAAGTTACACTGTCTGCACTGTCTCACTTGATCTTTCCAACAAACCTATGAGGTCAATGTACCACAGGTACATCTACTTTTACAGATGAAAACAACACAGTTCATAGTGGATAAGTAACTTGCTCGTAGCCACAAAGTTAGTTAGGGCTGGCAATACAATTTTAATCCATAACTTCTTTAAATTCAATGCTCTTCCACTGCAATATACATAGATCAAGTGCTAAATTGATTGTGCTTCATTTACAAAGTTAATGTTCCTGGCCTGCCATTAGCAAAGTTGCATTTCTAAATGTTCATTCCAGTAGTGGTGATGGAAATATATTAATCCTTCCCCAGCCTCTTGCCCATGTGACTGATAACATTTCTTAGGGCAGCTAGGTTACACTGTGGAAAGACCTGAGTAAAATCCTAGCTCAGACACTTACCAATTACATGACCAGAGGATAAGTCACTTAACTTCTGAATCTGTTTCCTCACCTATAAAATGGGGATGGAAATAGCAACTATGCCATAGGGTTGTTGAAAGGGCCAAATAGGACAGCATTTAACATATATAAAGTGCTTGCCAAATCTTAAAGTGCTATATAAATGCTGACTACTATTATTCACCAATACATCAAAGATACATCATTTTGGTGCTGTGGAAATGCTTTTCACAAACACAGACAGTATGTTATCTTTTTCTAGTCTTTGTAAATGGCTTTATGGCTGAAAAATTCATTGGTGGTCAATCTAGTGACAATGCTCACCAACTTAGCTATGTTGCTTTTTGGATGACCAATAAATTCTCTCATCAATCCCTGACTTGAAGTCTTTCCAGATGGGTGCAACTCTCCAGTTTGAGTTCCACTGGCTGAAATAACCTTCTGCATCAACTTCACACCAAAATGAGGGATGTGAGTAAGACATTGGTGGAGGCTCACTGTCACATTCAATAAAGGTCCTGCCAGACCTTAGCAATATGCCCTATCCAACTTGGCTCTCCAATCAAAGATCAAGCCTATATTTAACAGATACCTTTTAGGTTTTCTCCAGTTTAAGGAGCAATGAATTAGGAAGCAGAGAAATCACGCCTCTCCCCTACCACAAGGTTCTTTTGCAGTTAGATATAAGGAGTCTAATGATATAGTTGTGGTCTATCAGGTGCAGTATTTTTTTCCCCTCAGGGACCTTCTCTACTTTCCTGTAATTCATCTTCACCCAGTATCTTTTTTCACCTGCAAGTTGGTGAGGCAGCAGCTTGCCTACTGATAGCTCTTAGGAGAATGTGACCTGGCAAAGATAAGCCCTGCCCCATCTTGCTCTCCTTTGCCTCCTTAAGGCGTGGCTGACATTCTGAGCTGCCCAGGGCTAAAATTAGCCTGACTGATGCTTTCTAGGTGGTAGGAAACTAGGTTATTTTTAGCCTCCAAGAGCTCAGAAACAGGATTATGCTGGGGCTGGAAATAGGCCTTGCCTCCAGCTTTCCCACCTATCATTACACCCTATCCAGCTCTTTACATTCTTCATTTTCATTTCACCAACATTCTCCCCATTGCTCAGTTCTGTGGTTCCTACCTTAATGATATCCCTTCTCCTCTTACCCCAACTTGGAGTATTCTAATTGGCCTACTGTAAATACTTCTCAGTGGACCATCTGACTCTAGCATTGCCCTCCTCCAATTAATTCTCTCAGCTGTTGCCAAAGTTGTCTCCTCTGCTTGTCACTTTGAATATGCCACCTCTTCTCAAAACCTAATTAGTTTCCCAGACTTGTCTCTCCCCTTGCAATCCATCCTATGTAACACTGACAGATTAATCTCTCTAAAACATTTATTTCATTATTTCATACCCTACTTACAAACTTCAAAATAGATCACATTGCCTAAAGAATTAATAGCAGTAGTGATTATCATTGTTAGAGTTAATTTTATATAGGACTTCTCAGTTTCTCCACAACAGCCCTATACAAGAGCTAATTCAAGTATCCTTCCATTGTAGGCCCAAATTTCTTAGCCTAGCATTCCAAACTCTCCATGACATAGCCAAACCTCCTTTTCTAATTTATTGCCAGTACTCTCTTACATGACATCTCCACCCCTGGTCTGTTCACTGTTCCCTAGACTTTGTTATTTCAGTTCATAATTCAACAAATACTTATTAAACAATTACTATGTGCAAAGCACTATGCTAGGTACTGGGGACAGAAAGATGAAAAATGTCACTAACCCTGCTCCTAAAGAACTTATAGGAGAACTGCAACCTCTACACAAATCAACTTAATACACAGTAGAATGGGAAAGAAGGAAGATAAAGTCCTCTAGAAAGATCTGAGGAAAAAAAGACCACTTTTAGCTGGGCTTTGGGAGAATTGAAAAGAAGTTTCATGAAAGTGCTCACACCTGCACTGTACCTGGAAGGAAAAAGATTTTAATGCCTAGAAAGAGGAAAGAGAACATAATCTAGGCATGGGCTAGGCATGGGAGCATGAGAGAATAAAGAACAGCTAGCAGTTCAGTCTGATTGGAATGTAAAGAGCATGAATTAAAGTAATATTTAAAATGTCAAACAAAGGTTACAAAGGCAGGGTTATTCAGCAACATTGTGTGAAGATCAGCTTTGATACACTTGCCTTTTCTCTGCAACACAATGATCTAAGACAATTCCAAGACTCATGACAGAAAATGCTATCTACCTACAGAGAAAGAACTGTGGAGTCTGAATGCAGATCCAAGCAGACTACTTTCACTTTTTTTTGTTTTTCCTTTCTCATGGTTTTTCCCTTTTGTCCTCATGTTTCTTTTACAACATGACTAATGTGGAAATACATCTAATAAGATTGCACATGTATAGACCACATCAGATGGCTTGCCATCTTGGGGAGGAGAAAGAGAAAGAAGAGAGGGGGAAAAAAATTTGTAATTCAAATCTTGTAAGAGTGAATACTGAAAACAATAAATAAATAAATAAATAATTTTTGAAAGAGAAAAAAAAAGTCAGGTTATAGCCAGATCATGAAGAACTTATATGAGGGCTAAGGAGTTTGCATTTTATCTTACAGGCAATAAGCAATCATTGAAGGTCAAGTGAGGGGGCTGGGCAGGGAAGCATCCTCAGACTTATGCATTAAAGCATCACTTTAGAATTGGAAACTAATGGGGCATCCTCTTCTTGGGGAATGGCTAAACAAATTAAGGTATGTGGATATAATGGAGTATCATTGTATCATAAGAAATATCAAAATTGTTTCAAAGGAAATTGAGAAGATCTCTATTAACCGATTCACAGTAAGATAAAACTAGAACAATTTTACATATACATACACGTACATGTGTACATATATGAATATGCATACAAACACACACACGCACACATGGAGAAAAATGATTTTGTAAGACTTCGGATTTCTGATCAATGAAATGATAAATTGCAAGTTCAGAAGACTGAAGATGAACCATGCCACTCACCTCATAAAATGGAGAGAAAGCACACATTTTCAGGCAACATGGAAATTGGTTTTGCTGGGCTATGTATGTTTGTGATGAGAATTTTATTTAGAGAGGTTTTGTTCTTTTTGTTGTTATTTGATAGGGAAGAGCAATGAGAAGTACATATTATAAATATATGTGAAAACAAACAAATGTGTTTTTTAAAATATATATCATTTTGGCAACTGTTTGTGAAGGCTGAAAGATCTGTGACAGATGCGAAGGAGGCTATTATGACAGTCCAGGTGGGAGATAATTAAGGCTGAACTGAGATGTGGGCAGTATAAAAACAGAGAAGATGGTTATGAAGAGAAACTGAAGAAATAAAATGGTAGGAACTTAAAGATTAGTTGGATAAGAGAAGTGACAGAGAGGAAAAATGGTTAAGGAAATCTCCTAGATTTTTAGAACAAAAAAGGGGCAGCTAGATGGCTCAGTGGACACAGCACCAGCCCTAGAGTCAAAAGGACCTGAGTTCAAATCTGGCCTCAGACACTTACTAACAACTCCAAATGCTTCAAAAAAAAACCAAGGAAGGTGGTCATGTTAACAAACAGAACTAAGGAATTTTAAAAGAAGGAAAGACTTAAGGGGAAGGGATGCATAATAAAAAAAAGATTCAAGGGTGGAGCCAAAATGACCAAGTAGAAAGATGCATGTACTCTAGCATTTCCCCCACAGCCCAGAAAATACCTGTAAAAAATGACTCTCAACAAATTCTAGAGCAGCAGAAGCCACAGAGCAAAAGAGGTTTCCAGACAAAGGCAACCTGGAAGGCCAACAGAAAAGGCCTATCTCATGGGACACTGAGCCAGCCCTGGCCACACAACACTGGGAGGAACAGGACCTGAACAAACCTCCAGGACAGAATTCCCAGCAGAGAGGGTCCCAGATACTTCAACCCACAAGAGACAAAGAAAGCTCCAAAGGTCAGTGTGGGAGGGCTTTCCCAGCTGGGTGAGTGGGAAACAGAGTTCCTCCAGCAATAGCCCCAGGCAACGGCAGCAACAGCAGCTGCAGACTGTAGGCAGCTACAGTGGCCAGGAAGCAACCTGGGTCCACTGTCCAGGCAGTTCAGCTTAAAGCCTCTGGGGAAACTGAGCAGTTGATCTGAACCTCAGCTCTCACTAGTGGCCCCACCCACACTCAAAGCCCCAGGGAATCAAGCAGATGAGTTCAATCTCAGCCTTGAACACAATTCTGGGGAGAGAAGGGGCAACAGGACCATCCTCTTGACAAAGGATTCAGAAGTCAAGTAACTGGCTGGGAAAATACCCAAAAATGGGAAAAAAAAAAATAAGACCATAGAAGGTTACTTTCTTGGTGAACAGGTGTCTCCTCCCATCCTTTCAGATGAGGAAGAACATGGCATACTGTCACAAGAAGTCAAGGCTCCTGCTTGCAGGGCCTCCAAAGTGAACTTAAATTGGACTCAGGCAACAGAAAAGCTTGAAAAGCGAGTTAGCTGAAGGAGAACCAAAAAATGCTAAGGAAAATAACACCTTTAAAAAGAGGATAACGCAATTGGAAAAAGAGGTCCAAAAAGCCAATGAGGAGAAGGCTTTAAAAAGCAGAATTAGCCAAATGGAAAAGAAGGTTCAAAAGCTCACTGAACAAAACAGTTCTTTGAAAGACAGAACTGAGTTCAGGGAAATGAATGACTATGAAATAAATCAAGCAGTTAAAAAACAAAACCAGAAGTTTGAAAAAATTGAAGGTAATGTGAAACATCTCATTGGAAAAACAACTGACCTGGAAAATAGATCCATGAGAGACAATTTAAAAATTATGGGGACTACCTGAAAGCCATGATCAAAAAAAGAGCCTAGACATCATCCTTCATGAAATTATCAAGGAAAACTGTCCTAATATTCTAGAACCAGAGGGCAAAATAAATATTGAAAGAATCTACCTGAACAGATCAAAAAAGAGAAACTCCTAGGAATATTGTGGCCAAATTCCAGTGTTCCCAAGTCAAGGAGAAAATACTGCAAGCAGCTAGAAAGTAACAATTTGAGTATTGTGGAAATACAATCAGGATAACACAGGATCTGGCAGCTTCTACATTAAAGGATTGAAGGGCTTGGAATAGAATATTCCAGAAGTCAAAGGAACTGGGATTGAAACCAAGAATCACCTACCCAGCAAAACTGAGTATAATACTTCATGGGAAAAAATGGTCATTCAATGATATAGAGGACTTTCAAGCATTCCTGATGAAAAGACCAGAAGTGAATAGAAAATTTGACTTTCAAACACAAGAATCAAGAGAAGCATGAAAAGGTAAACAGGAAAGACAAATCATAAAAGACTTTCTAAAACTGAACTATTTACATTCCCACATGGAAAGATAATATTTGTAACTCTTGAGACTTTTTGCAGTATTTAGGTAGGTGGAGGGATTGTACACACACACACACACACACACACACACATACACACACACATAGACAGAGAGTACAGGCTGTGTTGAATCAGAAGAGATCATATCCATAAAAAAAATAATAAAAATTAAAGGGTGAGGGAGGAAAATACTGGGAGAAGAAAGGGAGAAATGGAATGGGGCAGGCTATAACTCATAAAAGAGATAAGAAAAATCTTGTTCAATGGAGAAGAGGAAAGGGGAAAAGTGACGCTACTCTCCACATATCACTTAAGGAGGGAATAACATGCTCACTAAATTTGGCATGAAAATCTACCGTACACTACAGGAAAGTAGGGTAGGAGGGGATAAGTGGGGTGAGGGGAATGATATAAGGGTGGGCAAATGGGAGAAAGGAGTAACTAGAAAAAAACACTTTTGAGAAGAGACAAAGTCAAATGAGGGAATAAAAAAATAAGGGGGGACAGAGTAGGATAGAGGGCAATATAGTTAGTATTACACAATATGATTACTATGGAAGTCTTTTGCAAAATGACACATATTTAGTCTGTATTGAATTGCTTGCCTTCTCAGTGGGGATGGGTAGGGAAGGAGGGAGAGAAGTGGGAATTCAAAGTGTCAGCAATGAATATTCAGAATTATTATTGCATCTAGCTGGGAAACAAGAAACACAGGTAATGGGGTATAGAAATTTATCTTGCCCTACAATAAAAGAGAGAAGATGGGGATAAGAGAAGGGTGGAGTGTGATAGAAGTGAGGGTAGATTGAGTGAAGGGGTAATCGGAATGCAAGGTATTAGGGGGTAGGGGGAGGGGAGAGATGGGGAGAAAAATTGGACATGTTACAAAGTAAAAGCAAGTAATATTAAAACAACTGACTGATTACTGAGACTAAATCAGAGACATCTTTAGTTTGGGGAAAAGAATTTTAGTCTAAGCTTCCTAGAGGCAGGTAACCTTGGGTAAAGTTTGGCATTGATGAAAAAGTTAAGGTTTTAATGATAAATTTGATTTTATGACTGTTATTTAGTCAGGAACTAGAACATGTATAGAAAGACACGTAAGCCATTTAAGACTTGCCTCAAAAGATTTCCTTAAGGTGAAATTATAGTCATATCTGAAACCTGGTTATCCGAACTTGCTATTCCAAGATTCTACGGGACTATTAACTGACTGTTCTGAGTCTAACTCCAGGTATGGATAGCAAGAAAGGCAGTCTGAGCCTCCAATCCATGATGCTAGTAAGCCTGTGAGATGCTGGTATGAATTGCAAAAGATGATCTCATGGCAAGGGTGGAAGAGCAGCTGTTCAGCCTGAGCTGAGGTAGGATTCTCCTGACTCGATTTCCTCACTGACACCTGGAAGACTTTAAGCCTGACTGAATGCAAATTGATAATCTACTCCTACCTGGAAATGACATTAAGTTGGGGAGATATTGTTTCCCAGCAAGGTCCCTACCCTTAGTGGGAATTTCCTATAGTCAAAAGGTTTGTAAGCGTAATACCAGATCCATTAAATTATAGATTGTTGGTAGAGGAACATCCAAGGTTAAGTCTAAAATTAAGCTATTAGGCTTAGGACTTTAGACCAACAACAATAAGTTAGGGTCCTTTAATTCTTAGCAATAGTGTGGAGACAATCTGGTTAAGGGCTTGTGATGTTAGCATACATAGTTATTATTTGTGTCTAGTTGGTTAATGTTAAAAAAAAATTCATTTGTGATCTATATTGTAAATGCTTCAAAAGAAGTATCACCTGACCAAAAGTTGGAATTGTTTTATGTGGTATGAACTGTGTTAAAATTTTTTTAAAAAGAGTGGGAAAAATATGTCCAGTTTTGGACATTCTGAACCAGCAGGATATCCAATAGGAAATGTTCAGTAAAGTAGTTTCCTACTTCCATTTTTATCATATACTACCTGGTTTCAGGGTTCTGCAACACTGAAATACAATATACTGCAACCTCTGGCACAGATGCCTAAAGAAAGGAGAAAGGTTCATGAGGTGGTGTTAAAAACACAACTCTCACCGACCTTATGGCACAGGGTGATCATCATTCAGTCTTCAGGATTCTCTCTGCTTAACAACTCAGACATTAGAGTCCAAGGCATGAGACTTTTCCACACATAATACAAGGAAATTCAAAAAAAGATAAACTGGGAAGGTCATTCTTAGGCTCCCTAGAGCAACATCTAATTTTTTTGACTTTTCTGTAATTTTGGGGGGGCTTATGGAAAATTATGTCAAAATTTGGTTGCCCAGAGAAGTTCATCAATATTGGACATCAATTTCATGATGGCATGTTTGCCCGGGTTCTGGATAATGGACAAAGCTCTCATGCCTTCCCATTCACCAATGGAGTGAAACAGGGCTATGTGCTTGCTCCCATACATGATGTTTTCAGCCATGTTGACAAATGATTTCAATGAGGATGAACATGACTTTAAGGTTAGCTACTGCAGCGATGGTAAATTCTTCAATTTGAAAAGGCTACAAGCCAAGACTAAAGTGGAGGGAGTGTTGGTGCATGATTTTCTGTTCACAGATGATTGTGCACTCAATGCAGCCTCTGAAGCTGAGATGCAACAAAGTATGGATCAATTCTCTGCTGCCTATGCTAATTTTGGCCTAATAATTAACACTAAAAAACACAGGTGCTCCATCAGCCACTACACACCATCCATACATGGAACCACCAGTTACAACAAATGGAGAAGTTTTTAATGCTGTGGATAAGTTCAATTACCTTGAAAGTGCACTTTCCAGGGATGTACACATTGACAATGAGGTTGATGTACACATTGCCAGAACTAGCTCAGTGTTTGGAAGGTGCCGAAGAAATGTTTGGGAGAGAAGATATATTAGACTGACTACCAAACTGAAGGTCTAGAGAGCTGGTGTGCTGACCTAATTTTTGTATGCCTGTGAAACATGGACAAATCCACCAGCACCATGCCAGGAAACTGAATCATTTCCATTTGAACTGTCTTGGGAAGATTTTGAGGATCACCTGATGTGATAAGGTACCAGACACTGAAGTCCTTGCTCAAGCTGAACTGCCAAGTATTCAAACTATGATTCAGAGAGTACAACTCCAATGGGCTGGCCACATTGTCTGAATGCAAAATGTACTCTTGCCAAAAAGATTATTTTATGGAGAACTTGCATGGGGCAGGTGATCACATGGTGACCAGAAAAAATGATAAAAGGACACTCTCAAGAACTTTGGATTTGATTGTGCAACATGGGAGACACTGGGACAGGACTGCTCAGCATGGCATGCCCACATAAGAAAAGGTGCTGTGTTCTTTGAGCAAAGCAGAATTGAGACAGAACAAAGTAAACGCAGGATGTGCAAATTTGGGATATTTACCCCAAATATTCATATGAACTATCTGTGCCCAACCTGTAGTAGAGCATTCTGAGACAGTATTGGTCTGATCAGTCACAGTCGGACACAATGAAATTTCACTTTTCAATAGTGATGTCATTTTGGTCATCTTCGAAGACCAGAGCAACATCATTCAGTCAAAAACCTATAACAAACACATAATGTGATTCTCTTAATCATCTTCCTTTCAATTCATCTTTACAGTCATAGCATAAAAGTCAGTTTAATAATACCACCAGTACAAGTCTGTGCTGTCCTAGCGTAAAATTGTAAAAAAAAAAATTGTAAAAAAAAAGAATTGTCCTAGTATAAAAGTGGCAAGTAAAATAGAATATTTTGCTGTTTTTGTTTTACTACAAGTGTCTCTGATTGAATAATGTGATTAAGGAAGATCTTTCCTACCCATGGATGGGCTTGCCCATAGTGGGAAGCTTGATTAAGGGAGCTGTTTTGTAGGAGGGTCCCAAGTACCTTTTGTTTTCTCTATTGAGGCACTGGCTCTAAAAGGTGTATAAATGCTCTGAGGGTAAGGTTTTACTTTGGGGTTTACTGATTAGAAGTATTTCTTTAGCCAGAGAGACTCTGGGAAGCCACTAAGAAGCCCTCCCCTCCCAAACTCCAGAAGTTGATGCTTCCCTCCCTGGTAACTATGTACATATGTAATGGTCAGACATTTTGGAAGCATGTCTGTTGACTTCTGATTTCTCTGCATTTTCTCTAAAATTTTGATTTTGATTTTCTCTGATACCTGTACTTGATCAAAGTGACTGTTAACCCCTTGAAAAGTTGCTTTCCTTTTATGACTGTAGATCTAAGAACCTGTGGTAGCAAGTTCCCCTGGGTATGTTGGGATGCTTACTGATACACCTAGATATTATACAGCCCCTCCAGGCAAATGCCCTGTTTTCCTGGTCTCACTACTAAATCACCCTGCCTAACTGTGGCAACCTTAGGAATTGGAGATAAGTTGGCACCCCCAGGTACAAGCATTACTACTGGCCCTTCCCATTCCCTCTACATACACCTGGGAATATCACCAACTTAACTATAAATTATAATACCCTCCAGTCTTTTACATAGAAGATTCTTAAAAGAAGATTTTCTTGGTTGATTTGTTAATTAAAGTACTGTGGTAGCTTTCTAATAAACTATGATTCAAGCACAAAATTTTAAGTCTTCTAAATCTTTCAGCAGGCCATCTTAGCCTAAATAGCTGGATTTAGGCTTTCCAATACTTTCAAAGCCCTATTTGCCTAATTATCTGACTTCCGTCTCCACTTTCAAGTCTCCGTCTATGATGTACTATATAACTCTAAAACCCCTTCCCAATGATGCTCATGATGCAAACAGCTCCACAAAATCTTTCTTCACTAATATGCAATAATCATGACTTTTCCCAACCTAATGCTATGTTAAAATATGTATTTGTGGGGAGAGGAGGAGGCAGCAGAGTGATTTGGGTTAAAATTCTACCTTCAAATCCTACTTTTTAGTTCTATGACCATGGAGAAATAACTTAGCCCCTCTAAGCCATATTTTCTCATTTGTGAAAGGTGGATCATCATAGCTGTAACGCTTTAGGAGGTTGCTTTGATTGTCAAATGAAGTAATCTGTCTTAAGCCTGTAAGAGTAAGCAAAGTGAGCTTTTTGTTGTTTTTTTTTTTCTTGGAGTTTAGGTTCCCTGGCTTATGCTAAAATGTAAATATCTGAAGGATCAATCTCCTTTGAACCTTGGTAATTCACAGCTGTGCTGAGTCACATACGTTTGATGCCTTCACGCTCTCAGACTACTAGTTGAAAACTATACACACCAACCTCCTGGTATATATAGGATTTGAAGGAAGAATTTTAACCCAAATCTTGCTGACACCAAGTTCTTTGCTTTATAGACTATGCACCCTAACTATCTATTCTAGAAACTGATATCCCCTCACATCTTCCTCTGTGCTGCAATTTTATAATATAGAACAGAGGCAGACTCTCTACCCAGATTCATTTATTAAGAATGAAGGGTATTAGAGACAAAGGATGCCATGAATCACAAAATATGCATGTACATTTAGTTTTCCTGATACAATATACCCTATGACTAAATACCTAATTGACAGAGTCAACCCTTAATTCTTTACTACAGCAATTTCCTTCAGAAAGAACTACCATATTCCTAGTGTCAGTGTTCCTCTATAAAAGAAAACATCTTCCCCTCTTCCACTTTTTTTTAACTTCCCTTACTCCTTGAGGAAGATTCAAGCATCTCTACCTCTTCTGGACACAACAAAACAGTCAAATGTGAGTCCTGCCTATTCACCGACCATTGACAAGTGACAAAAAGGAAATAATTCCTATTTTATTTCCATCTTCTCTAGAAAGCAGGTTGCCCCACATGCTTTCCAGATTGATGAGCAAACAATATAAAGAAGAAATTGGAACCAAACACAGGCGACAAGTAAGTAAGAGGTCACCAATCTTAAAAGAATTGGATTATTCAGCCAGCGATAGATGGTGGGTGCTGAAGGAATCTGGAGATATAATCTCAGAGCCACAGTCTGTAATCTTTGAGAAGTCAGAGAATGGAAGAACTACCAGAAGGCAGTCAACTATTCATTTCCAAAAAAAAAAGGCAAATAAATAAGTTCTGGAAACTATCCAAGAAAGCTTAACATTGACCCCTACAATGTTTTAGAAGAAAATATTAAACAGATGGTTTGCAAGGATATAGAAAAGAAAGAGGGATGGGGTATAAACCAGAGATAAGTACAGTTTTTAAAAGAAAATATGTGAAACTAACCTCATTTATTTTTTTTTAAATAGTGTTGGTAGGTTGTTGGATCAGGAGAATGTCCCAAATATGATATATTTTGATTTCAGCAAAGCACTCAACAAAATCTGTCATGATATTCAATCCAACAAGTATTTATAAAATAATTATTATGTGCAATGCCAAGGTACTGGGGATATAAAGACAAGATGAAAACCAGTTTCTACCCTCAATGAACTCATATGAATAGGGTGAAAACATGGAAATAGTCATTATGCACATGAAGAGGGAGAGAAATGAAGAAACGCTTCTCACATGCAGTGGCATAGGAGCTGAGCCTTAAGAGGCAAGACTCAGGCAGAAGACCATCTCCGGTCTAGAGAAGAGTCTGTGCAAAGAACACAGAGGAGATATGAATGCCAGTGGCAAGGAACAGCAAATGAACTGGCCAGTTTGGCTAGACCTGATGAGATTTGGCTGTTATGGCTACACCTGAGTGGTATGGTTAGAAATGGTCTGCATGGCTAGTACAGGATGTACATAAAATGAAATAATGTGCAATGCACCTGAAGGAAGTTTGTGAAATTCTTTAAATGACAAGCTAAAGAGTTTAATATTTCATCTTAGATGCAACAGGGAGCCAGTAAAGATTCCTAACCAAGGGAGAGATGCAGATCATATTGCTTTAGGAATATCAATTTGACATCTGTATGGAGAATGGGTTAAAAAAGCAGAAAGACTGGAGCCAAGGAAACAAATTAGAAGACTGTTGCAACAATGCAGGTGAGACAAGATGAAGGTTTGAGTGGTCACTATATGAAAAAAGGGAACAGACAAGATATGCTCTAGAGCTAGAACTGAAAAGGTTTGTTAGGCTGACTAGATACAGTGCATGATGCTGAAGTTGTGAGCCCATGTGATTGGAAGAGGAGCAGTGTCCTCAAAATGAGAAATAATGAGCTCCATTTTGGATATATTGAGTTTGAGATGTATACGGAAAAGCCAGAAATGTCCAACAGCTATTTATGATGCATAACTAGAACTCATGAATGATACTATGGTTTCATTTGTATAGAGCTATCATTGAATTCACAGAAGTAATGAGATCACCAACTGAAAGGAAATAAAGAATGAAGAGGAAGACAGGACAGAGCTTTGAGAGACACCCATAATTAGGCAGAGAGAAATGGATGATGGGCATAAGACAGAAAGAGGATGACTGCCTAATTAGTTGAATTTATAGCTAGCTGAATAACCAGCTACAAAAACTGTTAAATTAGTAGATTGGTGTTAATCTGGAAGGTGGTCTTACTGGAATATCATCAGAAAGTTCTATCCTTTGTTCTCTCCCAGACAACCATTTCTTAATGACTTAGATAAAGAAATACTGTCAATTATTGTGCCCTTTCCCCATGATCCTTCTCCAGCTAGAGGAAGAGGACAGCTAAGAAGATGCTCTAAGAAATCTGTAAGGCAGTCAAGTGGTATGGCAGTTGGACTGGTAGAACAGGAGGCAGGCAGACCTGAGTGCAAATCTGACTTTCGATACTGTGTGACCTTGGGCAAGTACCAGTGCCAGTAGATTTTGGGCATTAATTTTCACATGTACCTGTAATTAACTAGCAACTGACCCATTACACTGCTGTAACTTACATTTAAGTACTTGCTATTCATCTTGCTAGCTCCTACACTGACAGAGAGGGCATCTCTGCCCTGGGTTTCAGCTCCTTTTATTTACAGGTAAAACAAAGCTAGGAGAGAAAGTTAATTCCAAAAATTATAAAAATCAAGATGCAGAATAGTCAGAGAGGTCAGAACATTGGGCCAGAAGCACTAAAATAAAACTGGACAGGGAAAAATGTGAAGTATCACAGTTAGAATAAAAAAATCATCTACATAGGTACCAGATAGAGGAGAGCTGAAGACTGCCCTTCACATGATGATATAATGCATTTTGCATACTACAATCTTAATATTGGTCAATATTTATAAATGACTGCTAAAAAGTCACCATCTTTGCATATAACCAGATCAAAGGAATTAACAGTCTTACTTTATTCTCTGATCAAAATATCTGTTTGATTCTGGATAAACAGGGGCAAACTGAACCTGTCTGCAGAGGGCAACTGGGAAGGGAAGGGACCCAGGAATTCTGTTATACAAAGGACATTGAAAGAAATTAGGGATGTTTAATCTGGAAAAGAGAAGGCTAAGGGAGGGCCTGAGAATTTTCAATATAATTGAAGAGTTTGTCAGGCAATAGAAGAGAACTGTTCTATCTTGCTCCAGAAGGCAGAACTGAAATGAATGGCAGAAGTTAAAGAAGGAAATATTTGAGTCAGTTTAAGAAAGAACTTTGGAATAATTTCATTTGCTCAATAATTGTATTACTTGCCTTGATCAGAGCTCCCTGTCACTGCCTCTTTTCAAGCCTAGATGCTGTACACTGCTCTGCGGGGAAGAAAAGAGATTGGAAGGATGAAAATGAAGTGTCCCTCTTTGTTTCTTGGCCCAGATCTGTGATTTCATAGGTGAAGAAGACTTCCTTTACAAATGCAGATCTGTCACAGTTTGAAAGAGCTGCCTGGGCCACTAAAGCTCACACACAGTCAGTAGTGGAAGGGCTGGGATTTGAACTCAGCTTGTCCAGGCTTAAAGGTCAGTTCTCTATCCATTACTCCTTCTCCAGGATTCCTTATAACATTGGAACTCTATGACTAGATTATTAAATATTTTCAATAAAAGCTAAATTCTAAAGTTCCAAATTCTAATTACCAGATTATTTACAAATTTTAAGAAATCTGATGTACCCTTCAACTCAAAGGGAAGTCTGGAAAACTCACATAAATCATGATAGGTTACAAAAGTTGTTTGAAGCACAGCTTTTACTACCAGTTCCATTTACCAGGATATCTTACCGAAATCTCTACCTAATTTTCATAAAGCTGTGATTCCCTGTTGATAGTCAGGATTGACTTTGTGCTTCTCCTGAGCTTAGCACACCCTCTACTAACTGGTTTCTTACTTTTAACACACACAAAAAACCCCAGCAGGCCTGAGCTTTCTGGAGGAACTCCTCCTACATTTTTTTTTTATTACTGATGTCAAGAAGCAATAGGATAAATAATCACTGACAGGAACTTCAAAGGAAGAGTGGATTCTTAGGTTAGTGGATGCTTAGGATTCACCAGGGGTTCCTATGAAGACAAATAAGAAGTTAGAGATGTTTGGATTGATAATTACATAGAGAGGTAGCTTCACAAAACAGCTGAGGGCTTGAGTCCAAAGAAACCTGAGGGGATGTCCCACCTATGACCCATACTTGTTGTGTGACTTTGGCAAGATCACTTAAACACTCATTGCTCTAGAACACTCTCGAAGATTCTCACTGGCAAAGAAAGCATTTGTAAAAAGTGACAGATAGAGCTTCCTAATCTAGGATTTCTCTTTACCAATAAAATCAAAGGCCCAATCCCTATCCCTAATTAACTAACCCTTAAGTATCTCTTACTGACCTTTCCATAGCATTTTAAAGTTGGCAAAGCACTGAATATATATTATTTCATTTGTGACATTACAGGGTTCCAGTCAGGGTATCAGAATCAGGGCCACAGGCTCTAGCTATTAATGTCAAAATTCTTCAGCTTTTCTATAAATTCAAAGAGAAATTTAGAACCTTGATCTGGTAGATAAAGGGAAAAACCTTGCTTCAAATCCTGCCTCTGACACTGGCCACCTGTGTGACCAAGAGTAAATACTTAATCTCCCTGGTCCTCAGTTGCCTCATCTGTCCAATCGGGACAATATTATTGCTGGCATGGAGGGAGGGCGATAAGCATGTATACAGTGCTTACTATGTGCCAGGTACTTTGCTAAGTGCACAACAAGCCTGTAAGGTCAGTGATATTATCGTCTACATTTACAAGTATCACTATCGCCATTTTACAGTGGAGGAAAGTGAGGTTAACAGAGGTTAAGTGACTTGCTCAGGGTCATAAGGTAGTGTTTGAGGCTGGATTTGAATGCAGGTCTTCCTGACTCTAGGCCCAGGGATCTCCATTGGGTCACTGATCTCTGAGGACTGTTTTTAGGTTCAAACAAAGGTGTGTGTATATGTGCACCAGCGTGTGTGCAGGTATGAACACACATGCCATCAAAGTGACATATAAATGTATGTGTGTCACTCTGAAAACTATGCAAAGGTCAACAATGACTGCCACTATTATTGCCACTATTACTATGAGAATTACTGTAAGAAAATCTCATAACCCCCCCACACACCCACACCTCCAAAAATAATTAAGAAGCTCAAGATCAATCCACATAAAGCCTAGTTAAAGGGATTAGGGACATTTAACATGAAGAAGAAAAGGTTTAAAGGGTAGCCGTCTACAAGTACTCAAAACATGGTCATATCAAAGAGGGATTTAGGCAATTTGGCCCCCAAAGGCACAGGAGCTAGAGAATATGATAGAAAGCACACTAGAGTTGGAGTCAAAAACCCCAGAGTTGAAATCTTGCCCCTGTTGTTCCCTAGCTGTGTGGCTCTGGGCAAGTCACTAAATTTTTCTATGCCTACGTTTCTTGATCTTTAAAATGAAAGTACTGGACTTGATGGCTTCCAAGTTCCCTTCTAGGTCTAAATCTGTGATTGGGGAGAGGGGTGGGAAGCATTGGGCAGAAGTTACAAAGAGAAACACTGACACCCAATATAACAAGAGCTGCCAATAAGTAAGATAGGCTGCACTGGAAGACAGGGTCCTCCTCACTATAGGCTTTCAGGCAAAGACTGAAGAATCACTTGCAAGTAGACTGGAAGACATAGCATTAGATTCCTTGGAAATCTGAGAGTCTGATTCTGAGTATGATTCATCATCTCTGTACTGATATTCCCAAATGATCTTTTTTTTTTCTTTTGGGACACATAAGGCAGTCTCTAAAGCACAGGAACTGTACTTGTCAAAATGGCAACAAAGATAAACACCCTCTGAAAAATGATTCTGCTGATCTAGAGGAACTTTCTACCCCAAGATGCAAGTGAAATGGAAGGTGGCAGCATTCTTGGTGCCAGAGATTCCAATATTTTCCTATAGTAGACAAATACAGTATGGTATATGTATAGAAAATACTCTAAGACAAAATATGTAAGTAAAGATTTTAAGTTCCAAGAAGATGGCATCCTTTTCTTAATTATCTTTATCTCTCCCCAGTATATACTATACGTATATATCACTTTGCATATAATTTGTACTTGCTAACTCATTTCTAATTGACTACTAAGTCAAGAGCTCAATTATAAATGATTATAAGATACTTTACTGTATGTTATAGTTTTTAAAAGAGGAAAGGAGAGAGTGTGGCCTAACGATTTCTAAGGTCCTGTGTAGTTCCAAACCTCTGCTCCAATATACTCTATCTCCCTGCCCAGCAAAGACTGGTACCACTCCCACCACTGGAACCACTCCCACCACTGGACCTCCTCCCTGCCCCACAACCCTGGTTAAGACCAGCTCTTAACCTCTAATGGGGCCTTGCCGATTGGTGAGAGCCCAGTGTTCCCAAGCACCCTATCATGCCACCTTCCTACCATGCCACTCTGAATAACTCCCCTTGCCTTCAACTTCTACCTCTTGTTCTGGGACCAGCAATCAAATTAATATTACTATTGCTTCTGGGAAAAGGACACATCATTCAATAGTCCTTAGAGCTCCATCAATCATCTGTGACTTCAACCTGCCTGGCCACCACACTCCTATATGTTAGAATCTAAGTAGGACATGATCTAAGGCTCTGTTAGATCTAATCTCTAATATCATGGGACGAGAAGGCCTAGATAGGTCATGCTCTTCAGTGTTTGGAGGCAATACCCTCCCTGATGAGATTATACTGAAGTACCTAGCACAAAGAAAATATGTTATGGAAAGCCAATTATTAACTATTAAAAACCTAATGTCTTTTTTTGGGGGGAAGGGGGGCTTACTTTTACATTCCCAGTACTTAGCATGGTGCTTGGCACATAGTGTTTAATGAATGCTTGCTGACTGACTAATGTTAATATAAGATCAGAGCTATAAAGGAGCTTAGAGATCATTCTCATAGATTTAAACTGGAAGAGACCTAAGAGATCATTTGGTCCAACCACCTAATTTTACAGTCTAAGAAGGGTTAAATAACTTCCCCAAGGTTGAACCCAGGTTCTCAGATTCCATGTCCCAAGCCTTTTGGGATCAGGTGGGAGAAAATCTGTCAGCTGCAATAACCACCATTACCTACCTCACACACAGCACAGGCCAAAGATGTTATTGCAAGGAAAATGCTCCTGAAGCCCTAACGGGCTACAAAAATGTGAGCTGACTTTTTTGTATCATGTGACTATAAGAGGACATTATTCTTCTGGCTAATTGCACAAGTTCATAAAAGAAAAGAAAAAACAGCCAGAAAGAATAGCAGCTCTGCTAGGACCATCTAGAATGAAAGGTTAATAAAGGAAAACCTTCCTATCAGGACCTCAGGGGCAGAACAAACCCCGAGGACAGGCTGTGAGTCCGGAGCACACCTGAGTGATGAACAATTTCTATTCACTTCATGTTTGCTCTGAAAGTTATTTATCTTTGAGTTCTCGATGTTTTATTTAACATTCAATTTCTGGCACACTAATTAATTGAATTATAAACACTACATCCTTTTGATTCAGGCCTATCAGTTTACATTGCCCAGACATCCTCAACTCTCTTCTGACACCTGGTGGTAACTAAAAATTTGCAGGGACCAGTACAACCCAGGAAGAAGTCAGGATATACTGGAGAAATCTGAGATAGCTGACGAACTGTGATGATATGAAAACCTAAACCTATGAAAAAAGAATCACTACCTAACTGAATTACTACAAAAGCATCCTTCACTAAAAATGAAAAGGAACCACAAAAACACAAACTAGATTACCTGCAAGAACTCTTTAAAGAAGTATTTACTTCTATGCAGAACGAGAGGGATACAGTAAGTTGATTCCCAGAGTTGCTGGAGGACAGAGGAACCTTAATACATTTTCAGGACTGCCTTTTTAATAGAAAATCTTACCCCAAGCCCCACATCTAGGAGGAGTAAAAGCAGTTAAAATGCCAGCCTTTCTCTATGTTCTCTGCTCCCTTGTAATAATTATATTCTAAGCCAGGGCTTAAACAAATCCCAAGAGCCAGATCATCATGAGGCCTAGACATTTCACTGCAGCATCTACTATTTCCTTTTCTCTTCGTGCTGTAATAGATTTCTTTTTTGCTGAAACAGATATACCAGTTTCTTTTCCTTTTCCAAGTTTTATTGATGCCCTTTCTTTTATATCACATTCAATTCCAGATATACCCTATGACTCCTGCCCCCTAGCAAGCCCTTCTTTGTAACAAAGGAAAACAGTGAAGCAAAAGCAACCTAACAGTCAATGCAGCACTACACACATCTAGCCCCTCATTTCTATAAGGAAAGGGGAAGTAGTATCTACCATTTACACAGTAATCATAGGAGGGGAAAGAAGAGAGAAGAAGAAAGGGAAGGTCAGGGAGGGAAGACAAAAGGTGAAGGAGAGGGAGAGAACGAAGGGGGTGCTTCACAGCATAGCTCTATTAGCTACTTTAGCCTGTGCTGACCCTCTGCAGTACCTCTGCCCAACCCAAACCAAAGCATCAGCTATTGTCTCACTGGCCCACACTGATCACCACTCTAAGTCCCAGTTTCCTTGGTCGCTTTTTGAATGGACCCCACCTAGCCCATTCTCCTTAATGCTAACTGACTTGCTCAGTAATGGAGCTGGGCAAACCCTTTAGTCAACTTCCTCTTGAACTAAAAACCTCCCCAGTTCCCTTATGCATATTTGAAAAGAACAAGTAGTTTCCCCACTAAGGAGAAAAGTCCTTTCTTCTTTGGAGTTAAATGCTGAGGTCAGGATGCAATGTAACTCTCTAGTCTTTTGGTCCTCTCGTTGGACCAGTTCTGAGGAGCTAGAATCCCCAGGGAGCTGACCAAGGTCAGTGAGGTCGAATTCAATAGATTTCAACAAGTATTATTAATAAAATACTGTGTGCTTGGTGCTCAGCTGGGCACCAGGGACACAAAGACAAAACCTAAACTGCTCCTACTCTGAAAGAGCTAGCATCCTACTGGGGAAAAACAACAGGAACACGAGGAAGTCAATAGAAAATATCTACAAAATAAACACGAAGTGTTGGGAAGAGGAGAAGGAGAACAAATAAATGGAGGCATCTGTAAAGGCTCCCTACAGAAGGAGGGCTCTTGAACCTCAAGTGAGGTGACGGAGAACATGCCAGGTATGTCCCAGTGCAAAGGCAAGGAGATACAGTGACAAGGGGGCTAGTTTGGCTGGAATGTCAAGCACATGCAGGAAAGAGGAGTACTAGATTGTGAAGAGCTGTAACATTCCTGAAGGACTCACCATCCCAATATCCCCCAGATTTTCCAATTTCTCTGCTTTTGCACTGGGACAGTGGGGATACCCTCTCTTCTCCTCTTTGTCTGCTGAAATACTATCTACGCTTTAAAAGCAAATGTCACCTCTTCCATTCTACTTGTTAGTTATAGTTGGCTCTCTCAGACCCCACATAACATTCGGAATTTCTCTAATGTTTTCTATAAGAACACAGTTTGGACTTTCCATATAAATCACTGGGGGAAAAAATTCTTCAATTTAGAAAATTTGAATTACATGCAACTTTTCATTATCACTGTCATGGTGTCATGGTCAAAAAATAATTGTTGAATACTTCCCAAATTTTCTTAGAGAATACATGAAATGGCAATAAAGATACAGAAGCAGGTCAGTGTTGTGGAAAGAACAATGGACTGGAAATCAGGACTGGAAGTTCTAATCTGCTTTGACTCTAAGTGGCTATTTGACCTTGGACAGGGAACTTTACCTCTCAGATACAGTTTCTTCATCCATAAATGGAGTCAATTTGACTCCACAATTTCGAAAGTCCTTATGTCCTCACCTCATAAGAGCTAAAACTATTTGTATCTTACTTTATGTAATAATAAATGCACTCATATTGTATCTTTTATTCAGCAGTGTCTTGAACATAGCAGGTACTGGCATATTATATAAATATTGTCAAATCCATGGACTTCTTTCTAAAAAGAGAATACAATTTTTTAAAAACTGTCTTTTATTTAAGTCTGCAAAGGATTAAAGATTGATGAGAATTCTAAATAAGCTAAATACTCTTTACTGCTAATATGCAAAAAAGTTTCCAGCAAAAAACTTCACATAAACTAGTATTTACTAAGGGGTAATTTTTTTTTCCCCAAATGGCAAGGAAGTTTTTCCCAATGCCAAGTTCAGTTCCAGGTACTACCACTATTATTAATAATAATGAGATGCACCCCTGTGTCTCTTATACTCTTTAACATGTTAATTGGCTGTCCCCAAAAAGGAATACTAAAATCAGGAAGGAAATTACAGATCCTTTCCCTATCTTTAATACAGTATTATAAAACCTATTACTAGCTTATCTGTGTGTACAGTCAAGTAATGAGTTAGGAGCTAGGTAGAGCAAAATCCTAAAGTAAAACACTTTTAGCCTGTTCATCTCTAACTTAAGTACACACATCAGGATAGCCAACACTGATTTTTCCAGTCAGTTGACAAAAAGAAAAGAACAAGCTCTTTTAAGGTAGCAATGGTTTCAGTTTTGTCTTTGTGTCCCTAGTGTCCAGCAGAGTGTCAGACCATCAAACAGGTACTCCGGCAAAGAAAAGACAATTTTTAAAATTCAATTTATGTTCATAGTCACTGATGACAGTTTACACTGATATGGTTCCCTAAGAGGAGTGCTGGTCTTATTTTCCCCAATTTAAAGATGAGGAAACTGGGGTTTAGCACAATGAGGCAGCTGTCCACAGGGACACAGTCTGTACATGTGGGAGCTTGTCAGCTTCTGAGTCTCACAACCTTGCCACTAGGCCGCCCTCCAGAAAGAGAAATGAGTGACTGCAATCGAAACCTCCATTTCTGCTTTTCTCCCTCCTTAGAAGGTCAACTCTCAAAGCCACTATTCTTAATAATTGTGTTATTGTATCACCTTAAATGCTGAAAAGACTTGGAGCTTTTATCTCATTGTCACCATTTGTTTTACTAAGATGTTCAAAAAGAAAGCACTTGAAAGGCTTGCAACTTTTCTGGTTCAATACATTTAACTAAAATAAAATTACATAGTATGTTATCATATTTCTTATGCTTGCACCACACTTCCAAGTTCTGCTAATGTGAGCCTCCTGCCACCTAGAATAGTTTCTATTACTGCAAGTCCAAGATAAAGTAAGCTATTACTTAGAAATAATAGCACCTAGTATTTATATAATGTCTTTCTCCAATGAGCTCCAAGTGCTTATTCGTTGCAACTCTATCCTGGTTATCTGCATCAATAATTCTTCCTTGACGGGTGATCTACTTACTCTTTTAACCCTTCATGCTATATTCATTGCTAGAACAGCCTGATTCAGAAAATGCAAGAACTTAAAAAAAGTCCAGGCCACACACGAGCCTGGATTAAGCTATTCAGTAACTTGGCACTGCTCTAGGAAGAGACAGATACAGTGGTTCAGTTGTGTCCGACTCTTCATGACCCCATTTCAGATTTTCTTGGCAAAGATATTGGAATGATTTGCATTTCCTTCTCCAGCTTATTCTACAGATGAGGAAACTGAGGCAAACAAGGTTAAGGGACTGTCTAGGGTTACATAGCTAGTAAGTGTCTGAGGCTAAATTTGAACTCAGGAAGATGAGTCTTCCTGACTCCAGGTTGAGTGCACTACTGCACCACCTAGCTGCCCTAGCATATTTAATACTGAGTTAAAAGTAAGGAGCTCTGGATTCTAGTCCCAACTATGTGACTAAGTGTCTTGTCTCTGAGCCTCAGGTCCCTCCTTATATAAGGAGAGAGGTGGACTACGTGAATGACCTCTAACTGACAAGTCAAAACTGCACACCTGAATAAGAACACTTCTCCAAATACTAATTCTGTTAGATCAGTGACAGTCATCTGACAAGAATTAGCTCTTAAGAAACTTAGAATTCTACTGATATTTTGAAAAATGCAGAGTGGAGATAGTCTTGATGCGTTTAGCAAAGCCAACTTAGAAGCATTCCTTGATGTTTTTAGAGAATTTCACAGCATCTTCATAGATTATGTCATGTTCTTAAATCACAAGATCAAAGAATGTTGGATCTAGACAGAACCTTAAAGCTTATCTTTGGTCTTTTCTCAGTCCTTTCCCTTCCTGGATTTTTTTTCTTAAATTTTTAACACCACTGAGCATCTCCACAAATCCCTCCTAAACACTCTCTACTCCATATATGGCAAACTTAAGATTTCATCCTTATCTGACAATTGCTTCTCAGTTTCCTTTGCTGGTTCATTATCCTGTTGCTGCCAACTAAGTGAGAGAATCTGCCAAAGCTCTATCCATGACCCTCTTCTCTCTACACAAGCCCTAGGACTGTGAACTTCCTTTTTACCTTTAATATTTTTATAACTGTATTTCAAAATAATTAGCCTCCTCTGAAATCCTATGTACTTTATTTTCTTCATTTAAAAACATTATTTTGAGAAGGGCTTTACCAGACTCTCAAAAGGGTCCAACACACACACACACATATACACACGTTTAAAAACTCTATCTCTATGCTCCCTCCCTTGGTATTTCCACTACCATGAATTACATCATATCTTTGTGCTCATTTTCTACCCCAAAAATTCATTTTCTGTCCCTTTCAAAAAACCAAATTGTTCACATATGAAAAGGACAATAACTTATGCAGCTAATCACTAAATTCACACAGCCTTCATATCTCTCCTAAATTCCAGTCCCATACGTCTAACTGCCTGTTGGACATTTCCACCCTAGCACCTCAAACTTAATATGCCCCAAACTGAACTCACTGTCTTCTCCACCCAAAACATGACTCTTTCCTATTTCCCTACTCTTCCTGGTGAAAAAAGGCCAAGGTCTCCCACTGCATCCTGGGCCATCTTCAGTTGTTCTGATCTATATCTGGTCACTGAACCCAGATGGCTCCCAAGGAGAAAATGAGGCTGGTGACTCTGCACACCCCTCCCTCACTTAAATCCAATTCACTTGCATGTCATGGCATCATCTCCATGAGACCATGGTCCTCTTTGAGAATGAAGGACTAACAACCCCACAATACCTCCTCCTCCTGGTAGTGCCATCATCTCCCCAGTCACCCAGGCTCAAAAAGAGTCCTCTTTGACTCTTCGCTGTTACAAGTCCCTGCCAATTCTATCTCCATGATATATCTTGCATTTACCCTCTTCTCTTGACTCACCGCCACCACCCCAGATTAAGGCATTATCAAATCTTGCTTGGCCTTTCAGAATACCCTTCTAATTGATTTTCCTGCTTTCAATCTGTCCCCATTTCAAACCACCCTTAAGAGAAGTATCAAGATGTGGGAGAGATGGAACACTAATTCATTGCTTGTGGAGTTGGGAGCTGACCCAACCATTCTGGAGAGCAATCTGGAACTATGCCCAAAGGGCAAGAAAAATATGCATACCCTTTGACCCAGCAATATTGCTTCTAGGACTGTAACCCAAAGAGATCATAAAAATGGGAAAGGGGTCTCACATGTACAAAAGTATTTATAGCAGCTCTCTTTATGGTGGCCAAGAACTAGAAATTGAGAAGATGCCCATCAATTGGGGAATGGCTAAACAAGCGGTGGTATATGAATGTGACAGAATACTAATGTGCTATAAGAAATGATCAACAACAGGTGGACTTCAGAAAAACCTGGAAAGACTTGTATGAACTGATGTTGAGTGAAGTGAGCAGAACCAGGAGAACACTGTACACAGAAACAGCCACAGTGTGCAATGACTGACTTGGATAGACTTAGCCCTTCTCAGCAATGCCAGAACCTAAAATGATTCCAAAGGACTCATGATGGACAATGCCATCCACACCCAGAGGAAGAACTACAAAATCTGAATGCAGAGCAAAGCAGACTGCTTTGTTGTTGTTTTGTTTGGTCTTTTTCTTTCTCATGGCTCCTCCCATTCATTCTAATTCTTCTATACAATAGGACTAGTGTGAAAATACTTTTAATAGGAATGTCTATGTAAAGCCTTTATATAAGATTGCATGCTATCTTGGGGAGGAGGGGGAGAGGGGGAGAAAATTTAAAACTTATGGATGTAAATGTTGAAAACTAAAAATAAATTAACTAAAAATAGAAGAGAGAAAGAAAGAAGAGTAAAAAAAAGCAATCTTCTTAAAGTACCACTGGGACCATATCCTTACCTATTCAAAAATCTTCAGGGGATTCCTATTGCTTCTAGGATAAAACAGAGACTTTATGCTGGCATTCATGACTCCACCCAATCTAGCACCAACCACCATTTCTAACCTTATTTCACACAGTGGTCCCCAATCTTCCCATCAAAGTGGACTATAAGCTGTTCCTTCAACACAAACATTTTAGGCACATTCAAGAAAGTAGTCTCCCATGCCAAGAAAGCACTCCCGGTCCTCTCAGGCTTTCCAAATCTTTGACTCAGCCATGAAGCCCCAGCTGGAAATGTTTTCTCCTCACGGCTGCATAGGCCACTTTTCCCTTGCTCTTCCACTACAGGCTTTCTTAAATTACACCTTGCTGTGTACATGCCACATTCACATTTCCAGATTTACAGAGCATCTCCTGCATATAGAATAATGCTTTACACATAGAAATGGGCTTCATAAATGCTTTTTGCATTCTATTCCATTGAGGCCAGAGAATGGGTCATGGGCAGAGCGGATAGACTCTATCCAGTACAGTGCTAGAGGTGGAGGCAGAAAAGCCTGAGTTCAAATCTGGGTCTTGTCACTCACTAGCTTTGTGACCCCAAGAATTTCATTTAACCTCTCAGTCTCAGTTCCCTCATCTATAAAATGGGTATAATGATAAGTCCTATCTCATTTAATTCTGTTATGAGGATAAAATGGGATGTTTATAAAACATTTTACAAACTTTAAAACACTACATAAATACTATTATTATTAGTTATTATGTTTGTGTCCCAGAACTTGGCATATATGTGCTTAAAATATTGTGATGAGGCAGCTAGGTGGTATAGTGAGTAAGAGCTCTGCACTTGGAGTCAGGAATACCTGAGTTCAAATCCAGCCTCACACACACTAGACATGTGACCCTGAACAAGTCATTTGGTCAGTCTCAGTTTTCTCACTCATAAATAAAGATAAGAACAGTACCTACTTCACAGAGTTGTGGTAAAGAGCAGATGAAATGCACATACAATGCTTTGCAAACTTTAAAGCTATTATAGCTACTACATTTGTTGAGTTGTATCAAAATTAATCTAGTACGACCTCCTCATTTTACAGAAAAGGAAAGTGAAATCCTGAAAGGAGTTATAATTTACCCCAAATCACAAAGCTACAAAGCTGAGAGCAGAAGCAAGATCTTTTGATACCAAGGCCAAGCTCTATGTACTAGATCATTCCTTGTATTGTCAAACAGACTGTCCAGCATCCTGACAGCCTCTGACTAGGAACAAAAAAACGCAGTTGAATTTCCTGTGAGAAAGCAAATTACTCATGTCTCAAACTGCAAATTATCCACTGGATTTTCTGAATAACTTGGAAACCTCCCTATTTGTACAAGTGGAGAACTTAAATTTCCTTCAAAGCTTTCAAAGGTCCCTAGAAAAAAAGTTATCCAAGAGTCACTCTCCTTTAGAAATTCTCCTAAGACTTTAAAACAATTGGGAACAAGGCAAAGAAATATTCTCTAAATCTAGTGTTGGAAGAAAAGAAAAGAAAAAGGAGCATGACATTTCACACAGTTAATATGGAAATAAGCAATTTATCGATAGACATATTCTTTCAAACAAGTCTCATAAAAGATGGTGAGATACTTTCAAGGCCATCATAAAAGGTGGAAGGATATTTCATTTGACTGTCTCTCCAATCCAAGACTCTACTGCTCACTTCCAAGAATATGCTGTATATCTTCCTATTAGTCAAGGCATGCCATTTTTGAATCTAGAATAACAATTTACTTGACCAATGGGGTCATACTTTGAGGATGTAAACACTTTTCAAGGTTAAAAAGTCCATGGAAGCACCTCATGAAAATTTTGGCTTGGATTGTTTTTGTTTTCCTCAATTAGGCAGCATCTCACTGGTCCCCTCAGTGCTACTGATCAGGAACACCAAAACATCTATAGTTTTGACAGAGTGGGAAACTTTCAGCAAGGGAACTCTTTCTACCAAAACACAATCCATCTACGATTCAGTAGAGAAGCTGCTAGGGAGTTGCTTGGGGCACCTATAGATGTACAAAGGACTTACCCAGAATCATGGGGATGGTAAGTGTCAAAGGTGATGCATGAACCCCAGTCTCCCTGAGTCCAAACCTGGCACTGTATTCTACTACTACACTCTGTTGCTTCGGCCCCAACAGTTAACCATTCTACCAACATGATGATTTTGAATAGCCCACCCCTTGGATTACATAACAAAACTGAAGTCAGGGAATTTGGATTCAAATCCCATCTCTGGTGATTACCACCTATGTGAATTTGGGCAAATCACTTCACTTTCCTAGGCCTCATCCATTTAGAAAAAGGAGGAATGGGGTATAAGGGAAGACTTAACTAGGTGGCTTCTAAGGTCTCTTCTAGTTCTAAATCTATGATCCTATTATAGGATCCTAAGCTGAAAACTTATCTGTGATCACTTGGTTCTGCTGAACTAATGAGGCCAAGATAGCCAGCCCTTGTAGCCATTTGACAAATTCAAGCCCAAGGTTGCAAGGGAAGGAAGTCAAAAAGTTCAGCTGAATCAGGAGTTATTTCCTCACTATTATAAAGACAGCGCCAAGGCAGTACAGGCAAGTTGAATGTGCAAGGCCTGTAGAATCAGAGCGGCTTTGCAAGGCTTCCTCAGAGGCTTGTTTTCTCATCTGTAAAGTAAGGAGAACAAAATAAGTAAAGGTCTCTTCTAGTTCTATGTACTGTGAATTATGAATGCTAGGAATTCTATACTTTTTTACTAAATAGATTTCCAAAGGTCACTCAGTCAATAAGCATTAATTAAGCAAGTGTTATGTGCCAGGCACTGTGCTATGCAATAGAGACACACATAAAAGGCACAGCACAGTCTCTGCTCTTAAGTAGCTCAGTAATAGGGGAGACAACATGTACAAACAAGAGAAGTACAGGGTTCCTTGGGGATAGCCAATAGAAAGCAGGCAGTAGCATTAACTGGGAATCAGGAAAAGCTAACTACAGAAGATAGGATTTTTAGCGGGGACTTGAAAGAAGCCAGGAAATCCAAAAGTGGAGATGAAAAAGGAAGGAATTCCAGACAGAGGAGACAATCTGTAAAAATGCCCCAAGTTGGGAGACATCTTGTGCCAGGAGCCCAGTGTCACCTGATTACAGACTACATGTGGCACAATGGATAGAGCACCATGTCCAATTTTAGATACCTAGTAGCTGTGTGACCCTGAGCAAGTGCCTTCACCCTGTTTGCCTCAGTTTCCTCATCTGTTAAATGAGCCGGAGAAGGAAATGGCAAGTCACTCCAGTAGCTCTGCCAAGAAAATCCCAAACAGAATCATGAAAAGTCAAACATGACTGAACTGACTCAACAAAAACAACCACAAAGGAATAAACTGTAAGAACACTGGAAAAGCAAGAGGACCAGGTCATAATGAACTTTGAATGCTATATGAATATATATTTGATCCAGGAAGTGACAGAATGCCACTGGAGTGACTGAATTGGGGTAGAGTACGGGGATGATACATTCGGATCTCTGCTTCACGAAGATCAATCTGATAGCTGAGTAGAGGAGGGAAAGGAGTGGGGAGAGATTGGAAGGAGGGAGACCAATGAGAGGGATAGTGCAGCAGTACAAGCCTGAGGTGATGAGGGCCTGCACCAAGTGGTGGCCATGTCAGAGGGGATATATTCAGGAGATATTGCAAAGATGAAATCAACAAGCTTTGACCACAGACTAAACAGAAAGGAGGGTGGATGAGAGTCAGGATGACATTTAGGTTATAAATCTGGGTGAATGGGAGGACAGTAGTGTCCTTAACAGCAAAGAAGGAAGTCTGAAAGTGGGGAAGAGGGAGGAAGAGTTGGGAGAAAAAATGATGAAAAGATGTGAGCTCAGTTTGGGACATACTGAGTTTAAACACCTACAGGACACCAATGGACAGCTGAAGGTGTGACAGTGGAGGTCAGCAGAGAGGTTAGGGCCAGAGAAATAGATCCAAGAATCATCAGCAAAGAAGGGATAATTGAATCCATGAGAGTTAATGAGGTCAAATCAAATGGTATAGAAGAAGAAGACCCAACATAGTTAAGGTCCATTGTCAAAGAGCTTACAATCTAATTGGGGAAACAGGACAAACACATAAAAGGACAAATAGCAATGTAAGGTAGTACACCAAACACCAATGAATAGCTGCAGAAATTCAATGGTATAAGCATTCCAAGTGGTGGTTCTAAGTAGAAAAAAGGAAAAGCTTGTCCATATCACCTAAAATATAAATGATTCATCTTCAGATGGGAATATCTGATAAGAGATTTGCTAGGCAGGAAGGCGTAGTGCACCTCGAGGGATAATAAGGGAACATAGGGAAATGGTAAAGGGGGAAAGAGAGACTGAAGGCATTAAAGAAATCTCACCCATGTTTCCATTTTGTTTAAACCTGCCCTTCTTGGTGCTCATATTCCCCTCCTCTGATTAGACAGGAACAAAAGCTGAGCAATTTACTATTTCTTGTGTTGGATGTCTCGTTCTTAATTTAAAGGTGAGTCAAATTTTTATTTTGTGTTTTTCTCTCAAAAATCATTTGTTGTGATGGAAGGGAGGGCAATGGAAGGAGGGAGCAACTTGAAGTCAACACTCGGGGAGGGACAGGATCAAAAGAGAGAATAGAAACAATGGGGGGCAGGATAGGATGGAGGGAAATATAGTTAGTCTTACACAACACGACTATTATGG
>JAQQSK010000187.1:0-32323 GCA_028658325.1 Potorous gilbertii
GGCAGGATAGGATGGAGGGAAATATAGTTAGTCTTACACAACACCACTATTATGGAAGTCATTTGCAAAACTACACAGATATGGCCTATATTGAATTGCCTGTCTTCCCAAAGGGAATGGGTGGGGAGGGAGGGATGGTGAGAAGTTGAAACTCAAAAGTTTTAGGAACAACTGTTGAGCATTGTTCTTGCTACTAGGAAATAAGAAATACTGGTAAAGGGGAGTAGAAAGTTATCTGGCCCTACGGGACAAAAGAGAAGATGGGGTAAGGGAAGGGAGAGATGAAAGAAGAGAGGGCAGATTGGTGATAGGGGTAATTAGAATGTTCAGTGTATTGGGGAAGGGGGAGGGGACAAATGGGGAGAAAATTTTGGAACCCAAAATCTTGTGAAAATGAATGTAAGAAGTTAAATAAATAAATTTATTTAAAAAAAAAGAAAAAGTAAGAATTATGCTTCAATTTGAAAAAAAAAAAGAATGCTTGAAAGTCCTCTATTTCATAGAATGACCATTTTTTCTTCTGAAGTATTATACTCAGTTTTGCTGGGTAGGTGATTCTTAGCTCTAATCCTAGTTCCTTTGATTTCTGGAATGTCATCTTCTAAGCCTTTCAATTCATTAACGTAGAACCTGCTAGATCTTGTGTTATCCTGATTATATTTCCACAATGCTCAAAGTGTTTCTGGTTGCTTGTAATATTTTCTCCTTGACCTGGGAACTCTGGAATTTGGCTACAATATTCTAGGATTTGTTCTTATCAGATTTCAGGAGGTGATCAGTGGATTCTTTCAATATTTATTTTACCCCCTGGCTAGAATATCAGGGCAGGTTTCCTTGATAATTTCATGAAAGATGATGTCTAGGCTCTTTTTTATTATGGCTTTTGGGAAGTCCCATGATTTTTAAATTGTTTCTCCTTGATGTATTTTCCAGGTCAGTTGTTTTTCCAATGAGATATTTCACATTGTCTTCTATTTTTTTCATTCTTTTGGTTTTGTTTTTTAATTTCTTGGTTTCTCATAAAGTTATTAGCTTCCATCTTCTCCATTCTAATTTTTAAAGAATTATTTTCTTCAGTGAGCTTTTGAGCCTCCTTTTCCAATTGACTAATTGTGCTTTTTAAAGCATTCTTGTCCTCATTATCTCTTTTGCCATTTGAGTTAGTCTATTTTTAAAGATGGTGTTTTCTTCAGCATTTTTGGGGTCTCCTTTAGCAAGCTGTTGACTTGCTTTTCATGCTTTCCTTGAATCACTCTCATTCCTCTTCCCAATTTTCCTTCCACCTCTCTTACTTGATTTTCAAAATCCTTTTTGAGCTCTTTCATGGTCTGAGATCATTGTATATTTTGGAAGTTTTGGTTGAAGAAACCTTGACTTTGATGTCTTCCTCTAATGGTAAGCATTGTTCTTCCTCATCTGAAAGGATGGAAGAAAATACCTATTCATCAAGAAAGTAACCTTCTATAGTCTTAATTTCTTTTCCCTTTTGTGGGCATTTTCCCAGCCAATTACTTGACTTTTGAGTCCTTTCTCAAGAGTAGGTTATACTCTGGGGACCTCTATGTTCTCAGTTTCTTCAAGGTGGCACAATCAAGGGAGAGGAGTTTATTCCTCTCCTGGCCTACACTCTGGGCTGGGAGCTACCGAAAGCTTTTCTTTCCAGGATCTGCAAGTAAAATTTCCTCTCCAGAGCCTTCACCAGGCCAGAGCTTCTCCTCACCACTCAGGGCTGAGACCCACATCAGCAACTTGATTCCCCCAGGATCTTTAGGCTGAGGGCTCCAAAAATGGATACTGCTGCTGCCTGGGGCCACCTGGGGCCAGGGCTAGGGCAGGAGGACTCTGCTCACTTCTCACTCAGGTGAAAGAGCTTTCCCACTGACTTTTGAAGTTGTCTCTGGCATTTGTGGGTTGAAGGATCTGGGAACTGTAGCTGCTGCTGGTGGCACCCTAAAGTCTGCTCTGATCTTGTCCCTGTCACCCAGCATAGCCAAGACTGGGCTGTGCTTCACCCTAAGTCTGGTGTGACAGACCCTTCCTGTTGGCCTTCCTGGCTGCCTTGGGCAGGAAATCTCTTTCCCTCTGTCATTTTGTGGCTTCTGCTGCTCTAGAATTTGTTTAGAGTCGTTTTTTTCAGGTATTTTATGGGCTGTGCTTTTATGGGGAGCTCTTACAGGACATCTTTCTACTCTACCATCTTGGCTCCACCCCCTTAGTGCTTTCATCTTTCAAAAAGTGGAGGAACCAACAAGGAGAAATTCAGTACTGAATCTGAAAGTGAGCTTGTGATAGGGAAGGAGAGGAAAGCATATTTCAAAGGGTTTAGTGGAAGGATACATGAGATGCTATGGACTTAAACTGTGCCGGGGTTGTCATCTCTTGAGATTGAAATTCTGATGACACAATGAAGAACACATCCAATAAGGAGGGGAAAAATTAGAATTTCTGAAGAGATCAATGCATATACTCTGGATACTCACCAACCAACTTAGATTTTTAAAAGATATGTGCATCTTTTGCATAAGCAATGAAGTTAGGTTAAGAAGGGAAATTTGGGAAATATTTGAACACCAAATGTCTGAAAATCCATTATCTGTGATAGGAGTCTGATATTATAAGATATATAAGGAATTAAAAAAAATATATGACTGGACAGACATAATTCTTTAAAATAAATTAGTAACATCATGAAAAAATGACACTAAATTGTGAATAATAAGAGAAATACAAATGAACAGAACTCTGCACTTTCACCTCAACTAGTAAATTTGGAAAGATGACAAAATATGGAAAAGTCAATGTTCAAGGAGCTTTAGGAATACTGTTACACTAAGACAATTGGTGAATGAGCTCTAAAAAGCAGTTTGGAATCTTGGGGTGAGTGATGAAGAAGTGACCATTTCCAGAAATTCTGCTGCTAGGTATATCCTCTATACATCTTCTGTGTAAGACAGAAAGTAATGTCCCACATACATGAAAACATTTAGAGCTTTTTTTTTCTGTGGTAGGCAAGAGCTAGAAACAGTTGCCTATCAGTATGGGAAAGATTCGATTGTGCGACATGAAAGTAATGAAATTCTGTAATTAATATGAATATGACACAGAAACTGGAAGATTTAGCTGAACTAATGGGAAGTAAATAAATTAAGCAAAGCTAAAGAAGACAGAGTTTCTATAACAATGTAAATGCAGAAAAACCAAAGCCAAACATCATAATTCTAATGATCAAGCTTGGTCCCTACAGAAGAGTTGAGAAAATCTACTTTCCACCCAGCATTGCAGACTATGCATGTGGGATGTTTCATATACTATCAGAAATGACCTACATATTGGTTGGTTGTGCTGAACTTTTTTTTCTTTAATTTCTATTAATAATTTGGCTTACTGGAAAGGGGAATAGAGAGGGACATATTCAATAATAAATGTGCTATGAAAACAAAAGCTATAAATAAAAATGAAAAATTGATCACATACAGAATATAGAAACAAGGACAGGTAATTAGCCTAGTCATAAATAATAGTTTCAGGAAAGCTAAAGCTCAGAATGAGCTGAAGTTGGCAAGGGATGATAAGAACTGCATTTTTTTTAATTGGGGAAAATAGGAACACAAAAGGAGAAAGAGGGCCAGCCTTTATTTTGATAAAATATAACTGGCAACAGAAGCCTCTTTTCTCTGCCAAGGAAAATGACCTAAAATGTAAATTAGCAACAAGATAAATATTAAAATAAACAGATTAAAATGATAGTTATAAAATGGTATTCTCATTGGCATCATCAAATGACAAGAATTAACATTCATAAGGGGGTCCAGTAATGTGTAGGGTTCAGCTCGTTGCAGTTAACTCACAAAATTTGAAAACAATACTATAGAAAATATGCCAAAAGAATAATTTTTAACAATGACAAAACAACAAATCTAAATAATTTCAGTGAAGGAAAGGAAAATAAAATATAATTGCTAGAAATTAAATTGCATGTTAAAATGAAAATAAAGTATAAAAAAACTATTAAAAGAAAATTTAATATGAAATAATCTTCCTCAAAAGTAGCCCTACTTTTGTTAATTCTAGGTATAGAAGAAAAAATGGACTAAGTAGAAACTGATAAAAATTTTGAAGAGAAAATTTAAAAACTACGACCAAAGAAACTCCTTCCGCTGGTAAAATAAATACTAATGCAATAAATGGAATCAGTCTTGTTTAAAAAGAGGCAAACAAAGATTGGAATGATAATTCCCAATACTAAAAATAAATAAAATTGTAGCTCCCCCCACCAAAAAAATGATCCCAGCATGAGATTTCAATTTTGTTGTTAATATTGTTTGTGTTGCTGTGGAATCTAAGGGATCTCTATCTCTTCACTTCTAGTAAAGTTAAGCCTTAGCAATATCATGCTCCAATGGCTTATTAATAGAAAACTAAATAGCAGAGTCAATAGAGTACTGGGCCTGGAGTTAGGAGAACCTGATTTAAATCCATCTTTAGACATTTCCTAGATGCGTGACCCTGGGCAAGATACTTAACCTTCCATCTCCCTCTGTTTCCTCCACAATAAAATGGAGGTAATAGTGATAGTACCTACCTCACAGGGTAGCAGTGAAGAGTAAATGAGATAATATTTGTAAAGCACTTAGCATGGTACCTGACACATAGTAGGCACTCAATATATGCTTGTTACTTTCCCCTGTTCCCTCCCATTCGCTATTCTTTGCTAGTAGAGAAAAAAACATTGCTGATCAGTCCCTTCCTCCCATTGAGCCACTACAATTCCATCAAAGCCCCAAGGCCTTTGACACTGTTAGTCATGAGGGCTTATGGAAAATTATGCCAAAATGTGGTTGCCTGGAGAAGTTCATCAGCATTGTATGCCAATTTCATGATGGCATGTGTGCCCAAATTCTGGATAGTGGACAATGCTCCTGTGCTTTCCCAGTCACCAGTGCAGAGAAACAGGGCTGTGTGCTTGCTTCTATGCTTTTTAGCATGATATTTTCAGTCATGTTGACAATTGCTTTCCATGCAAATGAACATGGCATCAAGATTAACTACCATACTGATGGTAAGTTATTCAATTTGGAATGGCTACAAGCCAAGACCAAAGTGGAGGGAATGTTGGTGCATGATTTTCTGTTTGCAGATGATTGTGCACTCAGTGCAGCCTCTGAAGCTGAGGTGCAGCAAAGTATGGATCAATTTTCTGCTGCCTGTGCTAATCTTGGCCGAATAATCAACACTAAGGAAACACAGGTGCTCCATCACCACCACAACGTCCATATGTGGACCATCAGTTACAAGAAATGGAAAAGTTTTGAATGCTGTGGATAGGTTCACTTACCTTGGTAGTGTACTTTCCAGGGATGTACACATTGACAATGAGGTTGATGCACGCATATCCAGAGCTGGCTCAGAGTTTGGAAGGCTACAAAGAAAAGTTTGGGAGAGAAGAGGTATTAGACTGACTACCAAACTGAAGGTCTACAGAGCCGTTGTGCTGACCTCATTGTCATATGCCTGTGAAACATGGACAGTCTATCAGCACCATGCCAGGAAACCAAATTGCTTCCATTTGAACTGTCTTAGGAAGATTCTGAAGATTAGTTGGCAGGATAAGGTAACAGACACTGAGGTCCTTGCTTGAACTAAACTGCCAGGCATTCAAACTATGCTTCAGAGAATACAATTTTAATGGGCTGGCCATGTTGTTTGAATGCAAAATGTACACTTCCCAAAAATTTTATGGAGAACGTGCATGAGGCAGGTGATCCATCACATGGTGGTCAGGAGAAATGATACAAGGACACTCTCAAGAACTTTGGGTTTCATTTGCAAAATGAGAGACACTGGAAGAAGACCGCTCAACATGGCATGCCCACATCAGAGAAGGTGCTGTGCTCTATGAGCAAAGCAGAATTGAAACAGTGCAAAGGAAAAGTAGGATGCACAAATTTGGAGTAACCACCCCAAATGTTCACATGGACTATCTGTACCCAACTTGTGGTAGAGTATTCTGAGTTCGTATTGATCTGATCAACCACAGTCGTATACATTGAAACCTCACTTTTTCATAGTCATGTCATTTTCATCCTTTTTGAGAATGAAGGACAATAACTAACCAACAATTCCATCAACTTGATGCAAAAGATGATGCTGAAAGAAGCTGGTCACTTTCCACTCCATTAAAGAGCCTAGGCCCTCTTTCCTGGTTTCCATGGCTGCAGATGGCTATGCTTTTCTTCTGATATTTTGCTACCTCAAACTTAGTGTCCAGGCAAAATCTCCCTCGGAACTACATCAGACAATCTTTTTTCCTTTAGGAAACAAACCCCTTGGTCCTGAGGCTATATTGGCAAGAGTCTGAACAGCACAAGGTAACACTATTCAAATAATGTGTATACTATTCCCTGTAGGGATGGAAGCTGGTGTTCCTCTTTCTGTTTTCTTTTTCCTTTCTTTATTCATTTCAGTTTTATTAATTTTACCCATTCCTCTAATTGCTTTTCTTGGTGAGGATAATAAGATAGGGATGGTTCCTTAAAGTACTGAAGTAGATGTGAATCTGTAGGAATATCATAAAACTATGAAATTGAATAACTGTGTTTGAGAGTGTAATCTTTAGACCCACCAGCTATGGGAAGTATGGAACCAGGTTGTTTCTTTCATCTTGGAAGTGTCTAAGAACTATGCCTTATGAGCTTTGCCACTATCTCCTCCTTCACCCCCATCTCACACAATGGAGTAGCTCTTCTCCTTGTCAAGGCAAACCTTTCTACCTCCACTAGTGCTCACATTCTCTCCAAGTTCCTCCAATAGACTACACACTTTGGTATCTCCACTCTCTTGCTTACCTTCAATCACTGAGTGATAGCTGCTTCTCTAGAGTCTACAAACATGCTCACTTCTCCCCCATCCTCAAAAAACTCCCACTGGATCCTTGCATCCCTGCTATCACTGTGTATCTCTCCTGCCTTTTATGGCTTTGAGAAGGCCATCAACCATAGAGGCCGTCACTTCCTCTCCTTTCATTCTCTTCTTAACTCTCTACAATCTGACTTCCAACCTCTTCGTTTTACCAAAACTACTCTCTCCAAAGTTACCATTAATCTCTTAACTGACAACTTTAATGGTCTTTTTTTCCCCAATCCTTAGTTCTTGATCTTTCACAACATTTAACACTGTCAATCACTCTTTTCTCCTTAATACTCTCTTCTCTCTAAGTTTTCAGGACACAACTCTCTCTTGGTTCTACTTCTACCAATCTAACCATGACTTTTTCTCAGCCTCCTTTAGTGGATCTTCATATAGGACAAACCTAACTAACCATAGGTGTCCCATAGGACTTTGTCCTAGGACCTCTTGTCTACACCTTCTATACTCCTTCACTTGGGGATCTCATCAGCAGCTTCCATAGAATCAATTATCATCTATATGCTTACATCTCTTAAAACTAACTTTTTTGCTCTAACTTCTCTGCTAAGCTACAATCTTGTATATCTATCTGCCTATTAGATATCTCAAACTGAATATCCAGTAGCTCAGAGGAGTTAAACTCACAGCCCACACAACTCCCAAGTATGGCCTGACCCTGATTAAGATGTGCTTGGAAAATGTTTAACAAAATAAATAAAAATATACCTTAAATAATTTTAATTTGTGGCTTTCTAAAGCAACATTGGCACACAGGTATCCATTTCTATTTAAGTTTGACACTACTGCTCTAGACATTTTAAACTCAACATTTCTAGAACTGAGTCCATCTTTTCAAATCCTCCTGACTTCCAAACTTCCCTATTACTATCAAGGACACCACTGTCTTCCTAGGTTCACAGCCTTTGTGTCATCCTCCATGTCTCATCTCTCACTCCCCAAGTCCAATCTGTTGCCAAGGTCTGTCAATTCCATCTTTGCAACATCTCTAAAAAAATGCCTTATGTCCTCTGACACTGCTATTATTCTGGTATAGGCGCACATCTCCTCACATTTAGACTATTATAATAGCCTGCCTATATCCTTTCCCTACTCTAATCAATCCTCCATTGTCGCTAAAATAATTTTCCTAAAGTACAGTTCTGACCATGTTATCCCCTTACCCAGTAAACTCCAGTGGTTCTCATTCACCTCTAAGATCAAATACAAAATCACCTAATGTTTGAAACCATTCATAATCTACTCCTCATTATCTTTCTTATGATATGAAATTTCAGGGTTATTCTATTTTTGTTTTTATCACCCAATCACAAGCATTTATCAAGCCTTCATTAGATAGGAAGATGATGGCAGAAAGTGAAGAATTAAAGAAACGTCTTGATGAGAGCAAAAAGGAGCAGTATGAAAACTGGCTTGAAGTTTAATCAAAAAAACTAAGATCTTGGCAATAATCCCATTATTTCCTGGCAAAAAGGGAGAGAAGAAATAGAAGCAGTGTCCAATTCTATATCCTTGGGCTCAAAGATCACTGCAGATGGTGACTGCAGCCATTTTCCTCTGGACAGCATCCTACAAAGCATAAAAAAAGGATCCAAACAAGGTCAATAGAGTCAAAACTGTATTTTTTCCAGTAGCAATGTATGGTTGTGAGAGTTGGACTATAACAGAAAGCAGAGAGCCACAGAATCAATGCTTTCAAATTGTGGTGCTGAAGAACACTATTGAGAATCCCTTGGAGAAAACAAGGAGAGGAAATTAGTCAAGACTTAAATTAATTCAAACTATTTGCTAGAAGGCCAAGTAGTGAAGTTGAAGCTTAAATATTTTAGCCACATGATGAGAAGAGGAAACTCATTGGAAAAGACCCTGATGATGGGAAAGTTTGAAGGCAAAATGAAAAGGGGACAGCAGAGGAGGAGACAGTGTCATGAAAACAACAAATACACACACACTCATATGTAATGTACAATTATATTATAATGTATAATTATATATAAAATATGATGATATATTATTATATTATATATAGACACAAAATATGTATGTTTGTATAATATAATATAGGTTGATATAACAAAATAATTTGTATATTTATTATAAAATTATATTACATAAATTTCTATGGAACCTGAGCCAAGATGGCAAAGAAAAGCTAAGAAACTGCCTGAGCTCTCCCCAGCTTCCCTCAGAAACAAGGTTAAAGCAAGCCTCTATAAGGATTCTGTAGTGACAGAAACTACAAAAATATAGTGGGAAATCATTTCCCAGCTTAAGACAACTTAGAAGGACTTCAGGAAAGGTCTCACTTAGGTACAAGAGGAGTATAGCCCCAGCACTGAAGGCAAGTTGCCAGCCACAGAAACAAGGCAGCAACAAGTACAATGAGGCTGGGATACCCCAGCAAAGTTAGCAAGCTGCCAGCACCAGTGTCTTCAGTACACAAAGCCAGTGAACAGGACCCCCAGCACCCACCACAAGAATCTTGAGAAAATGTCCCCTGTTCTCCAGAAGCAGAGTTCAACTTTAAAGTCACAAAATAGGCTGAAAAATAAGCAAGAAGAATAAAAGAAACTTGACCATAGAAAATTATTGTGGTGATAGGGAAAATTAACACATAAACTCAAAAGATATTCCCAAATACCTTCATCTGAAATATCAAAGGGGAATATGAATTGGCCTTAAACCCAAAACACCTTTTTGGAGGAGCTAAAAAAGAATTTTAAGTCGAAAAGGAGAAGTAGAAAAAAAAATGGGGAAAGAAATGAGAGGTATGCAAAAAAGAGTCAACAGCTTAGAAAAGAAAGGACAAAATTTGAGTGAAGAAAACTATGCCTTAAAAACTAAATTGGCCAAATGGGAAGAAAAAAAGAAACAAAAACCAACTGAAGAAAACAACTCCTTTAGAAGCAGAATTGGCCAAATGGAAAAGGAGATACAACAGCTAACTGAAGAAAATCATTCCATAAAAATTAGAATTGGGCAAGTCAAAGCTAATGACTCCATGAGATATCAATAATCAGTCAAACACAATCAAAAGAATTTAAAAAGAAAAGAAAATGTAAAATATCTCATTGGAAAAACAATGGACCTAGGAAATAGATCCAGAAGAGATAATTTAAGAATTATTGGACTATCTGAAAGCCAAGATCAAAAAGAGAGCACAGACAGGATCTTTCCAGAAATTATCAAGGAAAACTACCCTGAGGTCCTAGAACCAGAGAGTAAAATAGATATTGAAAGAATTTACTGATAACTTCCTGAAAATGATCTCAAAATGATAACTCTAAACAAATATTCTAGAATTATCAGGTCAGGGAGAAAATACTGCAACTAGCCAGAAAAAACAATTTAAGTATTGTAGAACCACAGTCAGGCTTATACAAGACTAAACAGTTTCTACATTAAAGTTTTGGAGGGCTTGAAAAGTGATACTCCAGAAGTCAAAGGACCTTGGGTTATGACCAAGAATCAACAACAAAATTGTGCATAATCTTTGAGGGGAAAAGATGGATAGTGAGTGAAATAGAGGACTTTCAATCATTCCTGATGAAAACTGTAAAATTGAACAGAAAATTCAACCTTCAATAGAAGACTCAAGAAAGTCTAAAAAGGGGCACAGAGTGAAGATGGCAGAGTAGAAAGACACACATATACTGGCTCTCCCCCCACACCCAATAAAATATTGTAGAGAGGGACTCTCAACAAATTCTGGAGCAGCAGAAATGGAGAACAACAGAGTGGAGGAGATTTCAAGCCCACGGTGATCTGAAAGGCCAGAGGGAAATGTCTGTTGTACAAGACATGGAGAGAGCCCAGCCCAGCCTTGGCTATGTGGTGCACAGATCGCAAACTGCTCTCAGGGGTGGAATCTGCAGTCACAGTAGCAGCGATTCTCAGATCCCTCAACTCACAGGCACCAAAGATCAGTGACAGGAGTAACAGGGTTTTTTCAGCTGGCTGGGAAGGGGGAAGGGCCTTCCCACAGTTCTGGCCTTAGGTAGTGGTCACAGAGGCCATATTGGGCAGGTGGAAGCAGTTCTCACAGCAGCCCCCACAGCAACCTGCATCCATTGTTGGATTGTAAAAACTCTGGGGGCACTGAGCAGATGATTCTTACCTCAGCTCTGTGGCAGCTGATCTTTATCTCACACTGAATGGTGGCCCTGCCCATGCAGTTTATCTGAATCTCAGCCCCCAGTGCTGCCTTGCTGGAACTGGAGGCCAGGTAACTGTGGAAACTAAACTGCTAAAATTCTGGGCACAAAAATCTCTTTCTGCTCCCAAACGAGTGTACATGTCACCTTGGAGGAACTGAGATCTTACGGATTCTCAAAGTATACCCTACTCTTGACAAAGGACCCAAAAGTCAAATAACTGGTTGGGAAAATGCGCAAAAGAGGAGAAAAAATAAGACTATAGAAGGTTACTTTCTTGGTGACCAGATAACTTCTCTCATCCTTTCAGATGAGGAAGAACAATGCTTTCCATCAGAGAAAGACATAAAAGTCAAGGTTTCTGTATCTCAAACATCCAAAATAAATATTCAATGGTCTCATGTCAGGGAAGAGCACAAAAAGGATTCTGAAAATCAAGTAGAAGAGGTGGAGGAAAAATTGGGAAGAGAAATGAGAGAGATGCAAGAAAACCATGAAAAGAGGGTCAACACATTGCTAAAGAAGACCCCCCCCCAAAAAATGCTGAAGAAAGTAACACCTTGAAAAATAGGCTAACTCAATTGGCAAAAGAGGTTCAAAAAGCCAATGAGGAGAAGAAAAAGTAAATTTAGCCAAATGGAAAAGGAGGTTCAAAAGCCCACTGAAGAAAATAGTTTTTTAAAAATTAGAATGGAACAGATGGAGGCTAATGACTTAAGGAGAAACCAAGAAATCACAAAACAAAACCAAAACAATGAAAAAATAGAAGATAATGTGAAATATCTCATTGGAAAAACAACTGAACTGGAAAATAGATCCAGGAGACATAATTTAAAAATTGTGGGACTACCTGAAAGCCATGATTGAAAAAAGAGCTTAGACATCATCTTTCATGAAATTATCAAGGAAAACTCTCTTGGTATTCTTGAAGCAGAGGGCAAAATAAATATTGAAAGAATCCACCAATCACCTCCTAAAACAGAACTAAAGAGAAAATTTCCTAGCGATATTGTAGCCAAATTCCAGGGTTCCCAGGTCAAAGAGAAAATATTGCAAGCAACTAGAAAGAAACAATTCCAGTATTGTGGAAATACAATCAGGATAACACAAGATCTAGCAGCTTCGACATTAAGGGATCAAAGGGCATGGAATAGGATATTCCAGAAGTCAAAGGAACTAGGAATAAAACCAAGAATCACCTACCCACCAAAACTGAGTATAATATTTCAGGGGGGGAAATGGTCTTTCAATGAAATAGAGGACTTTCAAGGATTCTTGATGAAAAGATCAGAGCTAAAAAGAAAATTTGACTTTCAAACACAAGAATCAAGAGAAGCATGAAAAGGTAAACAGGAAAGAGAAGTCATAAGGGATTACTAAAGTTGAACTGTTTACATTCCTGCATGGAAAGACAATATTTGTAATCCTTGAAACTTTTTTCATACATACATAGAGAGAGAGAGAGAGAGAGAGAGAGAGGGAGACAGACAGCACAGAGTGAGTTGAATAGGATGGGATCATATCTTTAAAAAATGAAATTAAGGGGTGAGAGAGAAATATATTGGGAGAAGAAAGGGAGAAATAGAATGGAGCAAATTATCTCTCATAAAAGAGGCAAGTAAAAGGCTTTTCAGTAGAGGGCAAAAGGGAGGAGGTGAGAGAAAAAACATGAAGCTTCTTCTCATCACATTCAACTAAAGGAAGGAATAAAATGCACATTCATTTTAGTATGAAAACCTATCTTACAATACAGAAAAGTGGGGGAGAAGGGGATAAGCAGGGTAGGGGGGATGATGGAGGAGAGGGCAATGGGAGGAGGGAGAAATTAGAAGTCAACCCTTTTGGGGAGGGACAGGGTCAAGAGAGAGAATACAAGAAATAGGGGGCAGGATAGGATGGAGGGAAATATAGCTAGTCTTACACAACATGACTATTATGGAAGTCATTTGCAAAACTACACAGATATGACCTATATTGAATTGCTTGCATTCCCAAAGGGAATAGGTGGGGAGGGAGTGATGGGAAGAAATTGAAACTCAAAGTTTTAGGAACAACTGTTGAGTATTTTCTTGCATACATCTAGGAAATAAGAAATACAGGTAATGGGGTATAGAAATTTAACTTGACAAAAATTATCTTGATGAAAGGGAAGATGGGGATAAGGGAAGGTAGGGATATTAGAAGGGAGGGCAGATTGGTGATAGGGGTAATTAGAATGCTTGGTGTTTTGGGGTGGGAAGAGGGGAGAAAAGGGGAGAAAATTTGGAACTCAATATTTTGTGGAAATGAATTTTGTTGAAAACTTAAATAAACAAATTTTTTTAAAAAAGAAAGTCTAAAAAGGTAAACAGGAAAGAAAAAGTAAATGTTATTCAAAAGATCAAACTGTTTACACCTCTGCACAAAAAGATAATATTTTTAACGTATCTTTATTATGGCTTTGGAAGGGGTATATACAGACAAAGGTTATGGATATAAGTTTACTGTGATGCGATAATATAAGCCATTAATTAATTATGGAAAAAGCATTGTATTGGGAGAAAAGATAAGGGGGAGGTGGCATTGGGTAAGTTTCATCACGGATGGCAAGCATTGTTTGAATCTTACTCTTATCAAATTTCCCTCAAAGATGGAATAACATATACATGTAGTTGGTTATAGAAACTTATCTTACTCTATAAGGATTAGGAGAAGAAGGGGGAAAGAAAAGAGAGGGATACTGGTAGAAATGAGGTCAGGTTGAGGGAGGCAGTGGTCAAAAGCAAGACACTGGTGAGGAGGAAAAGGGTGAAAGGAAAGAGAAAAGCATAAATTGAAGAAAGAAAAAAGACACAGTAATCATTGTGAATCTGAATGAGAAGAATTGTCTCGTAAAATGGAAGGAGAAAGAAGAGTGGATGAAAACCCAGAATCCTGTGATATGTAAAGAAACAAATTTGAAGCAGAGAGATACGTACAGAATAAAGGTGAAAAGGCTGCAGCAAAGTATGTTATGCTTCAGCTGAAGTAAAAAAAAAAAGCAGGGGTAGCCACCCAATTTCTGACAAAGCAAAAGTAAAAATAGATCTAAATAAAAGAAATAAGGAAGGAAACTACATTCTGCTAAAAGGCACTATAGACAATAAGTTATATTTGTACTAAACATACATCAAGTGGTATAATGTCCAGATTCTTAAAGGAGAAGTTAAGTTAGTTACTGTAATAGAGAGCAAAACTACACTAGTGGGGGACCTCATCCTCCCCTCTCAAAACCAGATAAATCTATCCACAAAATAAGCAAGAAAGAAGTAAAGAAGGCGAATAAATTTTTAGAAAAGATGTTTAAGTTGACCTCTTGAGAAAACTGAATGGGGATAGAAAGGAATATACTTTTTTTCTCTGTGGTACATGACACCTACACAAAAAAATGACCCTGTATTAGGGAATAAAAACCTTACAATCTAATGCATAAAGGTAAAAATATTAAATACATCCTTTTAGGATCATGATGCAAAAAAAAATATGTAAAAAAGGGCCATGGAAAGACTTTATTGGAAACTAAATAATCTAATCTTAGTGAAACAGTGGGTCAAACCTAATTAAAGAGAATGACACCGAGTCCATAAGTTTATGGGATGCAGTCAAAGAAGTTCTTAGGGGAAATTTTATATCTCTAAATGCTTACATGAATAAAATAAAGAGGAGACTAATGAATTAGGTATGCAACAAAAAAGCTAGAAAAAGAATAAATTTAAAATCCCCAATTAAATACTAAATTAGAAATTCTGAAAATCAAAGGAAATATTAATAAAATTTAAATTAAGAAATCTAATTAATAAATACAACTAAGAGCTGGTCTTATGAGAAAACAAAATAGAGAAACCTTTGGTTTATTTGATTTTAAAAAGAAAGAAGAAAATCAAATTACCAGTATAAAAAATGAAAAGAGTGAATTCACCATGAATGAAGAGGAAATTAATACAAAAATTAAGAACTATTTTGCCCAACTGTATGCCAATAAATCTGGCAATCTTAGTGAAATGAATGAATATTTACAAAAATATAAATTTCCCACATTAACAGAAGAGGAAATAAAATAAGTAATTTCAGAAAAAGAAATTGAATGACATCAATGAACTCCATAAGAAAAAATCACCAGGGCCAAATGGATTTACAAATAAATTCTACCAAACACTTAAAGAAAAATTAATTCTAATGCTATATGAACTATTTGGAAAGACAGGTGAAGAAAGAGTTCTAGCATATTCTTCTTATGATACAAATATGGTGCTGATACCTAAGTCAGGAGGAGCCACAATAGAGAAAGAAAATTATAGACTAATTTCCCTAATGGATATAGATGCAAAAGTTTTAAATAAAATATTACCAGAGAGAATACAAAAACTCATCACAAGGACAATTGACCAAGTAGGATTTATACAAGGAATGCTGGGCTGGTTAAATATTAGGAAAACTATGAGCATAACTGACCATATCAATAACAAAATTAACAGAAATTATAATTATCTCAATAGATGCTAAAAAAGGCTTTTGACAAAATACAGCACCCATTCCCATTAAAAACATTAGTGAGCAAAGAAATAAGCAGATTTTTCTTTAAAATGGTAAGTAGCATCTATCTAAAACCATCAGCAAGCATTACATGTAATGGGGATAGGCTTGTAGTATTCCCAGTAAGATCAGGGGTGAAAGAATGATCACCACTATTATTCAACATCGTATGAGAAATGCTAGTTTTAGCAATAAGCGATGAAAAAGAAATTGAGAGAATTAGAATAGGCAATAAGGAATAAAAAAAACCTCACTCTTTGAAGATGATATGATGATATACTTAATTAACAAATTTATTAAAGCTTCAAGATATAAAAGAAACCTACATAAATCATCAGCATTTCCATATATTTCTAACAAAATCCAGTAACAAGGAATAGAAAGAGAAATTCCATTTAAAATAACTGTAGGCAATATAAAATATGTGGGATACTAACTGCCAAGACAAACCCAGGAACTTAATGAACACAATTACAAAGCATTTTCCACACAAATAAAGTCAGATTTAAATAATTGAAGAGGGGGGGGGAAATCTGTTGCTCATAGACAGGCCAAGCTAGGATAATAAAAATAACAGTTTCACCTAAATTAATTTACCTATTCAGTGCCATACTAATTGAGCCACCAAAATATTAATTTGTTAGGCTAGAAAAAATAATGAAATTCATCTGGAAGAACAAAGGTCCAGAATATCAAGGGAATTCATGAAAACAAAAGCAAGGGAAGGTAGAGATCTGAAACTCTTTCATAAAGCACCAATTGCCAAAGTTCTCTGGTACCACTTAAGAAATAGATCAGTGGAATAGTTTAGGGAGACAAGACACAGTAGTCAATGACTATAATAATTACTATTTGATAAAGCAAAGACTCCAGCTTCTGGGATAAGAATTCACTATTTGACAAAACCTGCCAAGGAAACTAGAAAATAGTGTGGCAGAAACTAGGCATAGACCAACATTTATACCATATACCAAGATATGGTCACACTGATACATGATTTAGACAGAAAGACTAATCCCATAAGCAATTCAGAAGAGCAAGGAATAATTTGCCTTTCAGATGTATAGAGAAGGGAAGAATTTATGACTAAACAAGAGATAGAGAACATTCTGAAATCTAAAATGGATAATTTGAATTATACTAAAAGTTTTTGTACAAACAGAGCCAATAAAACCAAGATTAGAAAGAAAGCAGAAAAATGGGAAAAAATTTTTACAGCCAGTGTCTCTGACGTAGGCTTAATTTCTAAAATATATAGAGATCTGAGTCAAATTGATAAGATTACAAGTCATTCCCCAATTGATAAATGGCCAAAAGTTAGGAACAGAAAGAAGTTAAAGATATCTATAATCATATGAAAAAATGCTCTAAATCACTATTGTTTAGACAAATTCAAATCAAAACAACTCTGAGGTACCATACTGCACCTGTCAGATTGACTAACATGACAAAACAGGAAAATTATAAATGCTGGGGAAGATTTGGGAAAGTTGGAACACTAATGCATTTTTGGTGGAGTTTTAAACTGATCCAAATGTTCTGGAGAGCCCAAAGAGCTATAAAATTGTGCTTACCCTTTGATCCACCAATACCACTACTTGGTCTGTATCCCAAATAGATCATAAACAATGGAAAAAGATGCACGTATACAAAAATATTTATAGCAACTCTTTTTTTGGTGACCAAGAATTGGATGAGAGGATACTATAATGGTAATTTAAATTTGAAGATCTTTCCCTTCCATTAAGAGACCCATGTGACCTGCTTAAATTGTATGGAGGCCTAAGTCACATGTGGTGGGAGGAACTTACTGAGCAGATGAAGCAGGAAGGGTGGGACAGGAAGAGGCAGAGCTCGAGCAGAGTTGAGAGGAAATTAGTCTGAGAGCAGTCAGAACTGAGGGAGAGAGAAAAGCAGGCAGCCAGTTAGTGTGAGAGAGATTGTGGTTTTGTTTAAGGGAGTCAGTTTGTGATTTGTTTAAGAAAGCTAGTTTGTGGGAAGCCTAATAGAGGGAAGACTTGGTGATAGTGCTGCCCTCTGCATTGTTATTGTGTGTAGATTTCTTTGTTATTATGATGGATTTGGCTTTCTGGTCTCTGAACCGATGTTTTGGTTCTGTCTTACATCTGGAAAGTGTTGTATTTTGTGATTCAGAATTGAACTGGCATATTCATGGTCACCAGAGATGCTGTGAATATTGTGTTGGCACTACAGATGCCCATTAATTGGGGAATGGATGAACAAGTTGTGGTATATAAGTATAATGGAATACTATTGTGCTATAAGAAATGATGAACAGGTGTATTTCAGAAAAACTGGAAAGACTTACATGAACTAATGCTAAGTGAAGTGTGTAGAACCAGGAGAACATTGTACACAGTTAACAGCCACAGTGTGTTATGATCAACTTTGATAGAATTAGCTTTTCTCAGCAATACAATGATCTAAGACAATTCCAAAAGACTCATGATGGAAAATGCTAGCCAGAAAAAGAGTCTGAATGAAGATACAAGCAAATTAGTTTTATCTTTTTTAAATTGTATTTTTTTCTCAGTTTTTTCCCATTTGTTCTAATTCTTCTTTAACAACATGACTAATGTAAAAATATATTTAATATATTGTACATATATAGCCTATATCAGATTGTTTGGTGTCTTGGGGATTGGGGAGGGGAGAAAAGGAGAAAAAAATGAAACAAACAAAAAAAGAAAATAACTTCTACATATTTTCCTCCTTCTTTGACTGCTTTGGAGAGAATAAAACCAGTAGTTGATATTATATTGTTTAGTAGATTTAGGGTCATAAGTCCAAATTGCTTTCCAAAATAACAATTTATAGCACCAAAAATGTTATTAATCTACCTATTTTCCAACAATATTTTCAACATTTTTCATTTTCCTTTTTTTTGTCAACCAGATGGGGCTAAGGTAGAACTTCAGAGTTGCTTTAATTTTAATTTTTCTAATTATTAACAATTTGAAACATTTTTATATCTCTGTTGATAGCTTGGATTTCTTCCTTTGAAAACAATCATATTTTTGACCATTTATCAATTGGGCAATTGCTATTACTCATATATTTGAATTGATTACTTACATATCATAGAAATAAGACCCTTAGTGGAGACAGTTACAAATGTTTTTACCCTTTTATCTATTTCCCTGCTACTTTAGTTGTATTCATTCAAAAAGCATATAATCAGAATTGTCCAGTTTATGTTCTGTTATTCTCCCTATTCTTTGTCTCATTATGCACTATTCTTTTATCCATAAATCTGAAAGGTAATGTTTTTCCTTGCTCCTCTAATTTGCTTGTCACATTTATGTCTAAAGTATGCATGCATTTGTAGCTTATCTTTGTATATTTTGTGAGATGTTGCTCTATACCTAGTTTCCACAGACTGTTTCCCTAGTAGTGTTTGCCAACTGAGTTCTTATTCCATTTGCTGGAGTCTTTGGACATTTTAATCACAAGGTTACTGTATTAATTTTGTAACTAATCTGTTCCACTGATTAATCTTTCCATTTCTTAGCCAATACCAAATTGTTTTGATAATTACTGAAATCTGGTACTTACATAGTCTTTCATTCCCATTTTTTTCATCATTTCCCTTGAGATTCTCACACATTTGTTTCTCTAGATGAATTTGTTTGGGCTTTTTGTCTAGTTCTATAAATAAGGCACTAATAGTTTTCATGAGTTCAGGTACACCCCAGGAATGTTTGGACGCCATCTGAAATGATGGGGATTTAGTGTCCTGTCCCCAAGTTAAAGAAAGGAATTTATTGGGGTGATGCACCTGAGAGGACCCGTTCCCATATGGGAGAAATAGAGCATAGGTGGCCCTCCTCTCCTAAATGAGGCAGCATGGCCCCACTCCCCTAATGGAGGCAGTGTGACCCTGCTTCCCATAAGAGGCAAAGGCAATTAGTTAGGTCAAATGCCTGTTTTAAATACAATTTTATGGAATAGGAGAAAGGGGAACAAGAGAATAGGAAGAAGAGCTCTCAAATGCCTATGATATCAGGTAATCTGGAGGTACCTTTATTATACAGATAAGCAAAGAGAATAGGAAAGGGGAGGGCAAGAGTAGTCAGGTTAATTTGGGGGTGCTTTGTGGAAGCCCATTGGTAAGTCCAGTGGGGAGCTTCAATGCATAGTCTTCTTTGATCACTTTTCTGGCTGGTCATACCCAACATCTCATCTCTTCTCACATCCTTCATCCTGCTTGCTCCATCTGCTTCAAGCACTTAGGTCTGCCTCATCTCATCAATTTAATTGGTACAGGTTTGAAGAAGTAAATTAATTCAGGTAAGCATTGTCATTTTTCTTAGATTGGTTCAGCCTACTCATGAGCAATTAATATTTCTACAACTATTCAGTTCTCTTTTTGTACAAAGAGTAATTTGTAATTAGTAAATTGTAACTTGTAATTAGTCACTACATGTAATTTGGCAGGTAGACTCCCAAGTATACATATTTATACATGTATATATTTCATTAAATATATATTTAATATATTACATATAAATTCTTAAGTTATTTCAAATGGAATTGATCTCTTCCTGTTCAGTTTTGTTGTTGACATAGAGAAATGCTAATGTTTTTTGCTGATTTCTTTTTCACACTGCAACTTTGCTAAAGTTCTTGCTTCATTTAATTATTTATCTCCTTGGGGATCTCTAAATAAATCATATCATCTGAGGGGAAAAATGGTATCTTTGGATTTCCTTTGCCTACATTTACTCCTTCAATATTTGTCCTTCTCATATTCCAATATCAAATAATAATAGTGAGAATAGACATCATCACTGCTTTATCCCTAAAAAATAAAATTTTTAAAATGAATCTCTCATCCTGCCAAGTATATGCTTTCAAGACTGCTTTGAAGCTGAGCTGACAATGAGGGCTAAGAAGTTACCAGAAAAGTCAGGTTTGATGGGAGTGTAGGAGGGTGGTGACAACCATTAAATCAGCCCAAGATAAGAGGGGGTAGGCGGGGAGAGGTGTGGAAAGTTGAAGGAGATTTAGCGAAGGTTCAAAGTAAAATAGAGGAGGTTTGGACAGGAAGGGAAGGAGATCAAGCTGAAGATTTGGTAATTCTCTGAGCATTTGCCTGGCCTCTTTTGGTCTTGTATAAAGAGGTATTGCAGCTGGCAGTTCAACTGGAAATAGCTACACCTTTGCCCAGAGGTCTGCTTTATCAAGGACTATACTTCTACTGTGAGACCTAAGGTCTGGCATAACCACCTAGAAATGGAAAGGGGGGATGCCTTTGAAAGTTCCAATTGTATAAAGCAAGAACAGAACGAAGAAAAAAAGAAACAGTCCTACTACCAGAACGTTTTGAAGATAATTAAAGAGAAGACTAACTCTCAGCAGTATCATTGAAGCATGCCTGCTGCCCGACTCTGAGGAGCTCTCTCAATGCCTCTTCCGGAGTAGTTACGACTATTCCCTTTCAGAATATCCTAGTGAGGGGAAAAAAGGGGGAGAATGATATACATGGGGGTAGCAGTGGCAGTGAGCAAACACACACACACACACACACACATAACTTTTTTTCAAGTTATTCCATCTTTCAATTACTAAAGAGCTTTGAGTTTAAAGTTCACTGAAAAGCCCATCACATTCCCATTTCAGACCTATCCCTAGTATAATGGGCAGTAAGAGGATCATTCTATCAGGCACAAGAATCCACATTATTTAAACATTCAGCCACCGGACTTTACACTTGGTATGGTCTGTGTAATAAACCTGTTTGATCTTTTATTATTGTCTGCTTTAGGAACGTATGCAGGATTTTCTTTGCTGTAGGAAACGATTTCTTCTGTGTTGTAGAAGAAGTGATTCACCTCTAGGAGGCTAATTTCTTATAGCTGAGTGCAGGATTTTAATAAAGAAACCAAAAAGTGAAGTGCTGTTGTGAACAGCCCTCACACCAGCAGGAGGAATCAGAGAATTAGGAACCTACCCATTCACTCCAAAATACTATTTGGATCGGTATTGGATTTTTAAAATAAATGATAAGTGATTTCTTTTTTCAACATTAATTAAGAACTTACACTACTCTTGAAGTGCTTTAACTCCCCCAGTGCCAAACAAGAATCCCCTGGATTAATCCTGACATATGAAGAGCTCTGAAAACATGACAACAATGAGGGGAAAAAAAAACAAGTGATCAAGAAACCAAGACATGTGCAGGTGCCATGGAAAAACTAAAAGAAAAAAATGGCAGGTGTAAATTTGCAAGTTTCACTGGACACATTGCCCAAGTCAAGCAAAAAATTAACATGTTCAACATACCAGTCATTAATACCGTTTTGATTTGACAGATTGGCCAAATAGGAGAAGGGTGAAAGAACAGTGGATATTAAACACAAAAAATGGAGAGGAAATGATTTTTCTGTATAGAGAAATGACATAAGGTAGAACTAAAATACTAGAATGACTCTCCCAGATCTTTTAGGTAAAATTTTTACTTCTAGATCAACAGAAAAAAAATGACTAATTATCCTATAGAATTCCTTAAGAATGTTAAAATTGGGCTGTCCATAAGAATAGTGTAGCCTATTCTTTTGCTTGATCACTCTTATTCAAGTCATTCTTTCTAATGGTTACCATGCACTCTTTTTACTTTATGCACGTCTTTTCTTGTTCATTTTTCGGTAGAGACAGAGAAACCAAAGTGAAAGATCTTTCCCGAAGTCATTCTAACACTTGGTGTCTCCGGATAACCTATACATCTTTTACTTTGAAGGCCCCCTCTGCTGTTAGGCAAAGAAAAAGATGGTGCTTGTCAGCTGAAGATAAAAAAGACCTGGAATTAATTTCTATACAATGGCCCAACAATCCTTGACTCCATAGCTGAGCAAAAGAGCAGGCCTTCCTCTCTCAATCCCAAAGTCTTTTGTCACTGATTTCCTCCATTAAAAGCTTCCAGAAATAAACATTTTATCCAGAATCCGGCATAAAAATGTTGAGAGTGAGGAGGGAGGATAGATTGGTCCCAAGCAGACCCTTTTTAGGCATGGCCTTGGCTTCTACTGTGTAGCTTTGTAGTTAGGTGTTAGCTCTCTCATCTCCAGGTAAATCATTCAGTTCAGTTAAATTCCACCAGCATTTAAAAATTTATTAGACACAATTACTTTGTTAGGCCACTGAAAACACAAAATAAAATAAAACCAGTCCCTGCCCTCAATGAGTTTAGTAACTACAAAATGCAATACAAATACAGATGTAGCTGAGTAGCTAATCAGGCCCTGCTGGGCTGCCACCCAGCTTTGTTCTTGGTTCATTTCTACGGGGTTGCCTGTCTCCCCAAAGTTGTTGTTGTTGTTATTTGTCCCTTGTACTCAAAGAGACCAAATGACATCATGATATTGGAGTCAAGGTACAGTGTGTTCAATTGTGGCTGTCCAGTACGAGTTCAGAAGGCTCTACCACAAATCAGGCACAAAGAGTTTGTTTGAACATTTGTAATGGAGATGTCCCTAGATTTGCCATGTGCTTCAATTCCAGTCCTACCTCATACTCCTAAGAAGCAATCTGTTTTTGACTCTAGTCTAAGAAATTGTCCCCACCTTTGGGAGAAGGAAGTAAAAAATGTACCCAAAGTAGAAAAATGAATCAGATATGGAACAGGAATTTTCCCTACAGAAAGTGAATACTAAGCAATAAAGAATCATAAAATGATCACAATCAGTTGAGGCTTATGTTCAAGCCTTATGGGACATTTGCAGCAATCATTCATTGGCTATTTTACTTTTCACCTCCATTTAAGACAGCCCTAACAACACCAAATGTGCTTTGTCTCGAAGTAATCTGTCATTCTGTAGGTGACCCTCTACTTTATCACCCAGTAACCAATACCCTTCTGTTGGGAGATAGAGATGAAGATGCTAGCTGTCTTTCAAGATGTCACAAAACCCTAGAAAGAAAGAAATCATAAATGGAGGTGTTCCATCCCAGACATAGGCTTGCTTTGGAGGCTATGTACTCATCATGGTTTATGGTCCAGTGTTCTGTAGGGCATCACTGGTACCTACCCTCTGGAACCAAAAGAGTCATCCTTACATTTGAAGGCTAATACAAAGAAGAGAACTGATGGGCAGAGATTGCCCTTTTAGAATATTATGAGGGTTCTTGCTCAGCAGCCAATTAAAAGATTCATCAGGGCCAACAGAAAGCAGAGGCTATCTTTGCCTCTCTGAGGTTGGGGGGGTGGAGGGGAGAGGAAGAAACAAGATTAGAAACTTTGAACCTGCATTTCCAGTGTCTCAAAGTATTGTATGATTCCATTTGGGCTATCGTTAAGGAGGTGGGGTTTTTTTTGTTTGTTTTATGTATTTTTGAAGTTTTAATTACATTATCCATATTTTTCATAAAATCCTTTCTTTCATTTTTATGTTTCTAAAATTATTGCTTAATGACTTTAAGCTTTCTTTAAGTTCTTCTTTTATTTGATTTTGTGGTTTTCTTAGCTTTGCCAATATTTACTCATTTACTTCAAATGTGTTATTTATCCATCTGAGGATTTTTTTTCCTTTTCTATTGCATCAGAAATTTTAGCTTACTCAAGTGTTCTACAATATTTTAGGAAATATAATAGCATTTTTGATTTGCTGATTTCTTATTTTGATTGGTTGTTATTTTTAAAAGCTGTTTCCCTTTTTTGTTTTAACGTGTGTGTGTGTGTGTGTGTGTGTGTGTGTGTGTGTGTGTGTGTTTTGTGAGGAGTCAGCGTCTTTTGACCTTCCCATTCTTCCGGAACGGGCTACATGTAATAAATGTTTCAACAATCTGAACATAAGATTTAGAACTAGAGAAACATTTAACCTAGTCATAGGGAGGCAAATGATTTACTCAAGTCGCACTGATGACTACATTTACCTAGTTTTCTCAGAGGACACTTTATTCCATTTTTACTTTTACATAGCAGCATAATGTAAAAATGCAAATTCTGAAATTAAGTAATTCAGTGGAAAACATTTCAAGAAATAAGCTACCTAACAAGGGACAAAGCAAATCAAAACAATTCCCTTTGTACACCATCACATCAAACTAAGCTGTAGGTATTGTTTCAAACCTATTATCTAAAAATCATCTAATTTTTCAAGGTCAATGAGTTTAATTTACTCATCTTGGGTTACTGAAAGAGTTATATATGCTGAAAAAACTTGAGAGTTCATCCATTTTATTTCTGTTGTTGATTTAGCCCATTTATTAGGATAGTTTTTTATGACCACTAATTGATTTGTGTAATTCTGCCCATTGCAGATAGATAACTACTCCATGACCACTTGCAATGCATTTAGATTATTATTGTACTGATGTTTATTCAAGGCCAAATGGAGAGAATATAAAAGTTGAGATGTTCAATTTAGCATAACAATAACATGAGAACCTATTTGTTCCTAGTAGTAAAATAGATTAATACAGAGAATCAGTTTTCTAAGTGCAGGTGAATTGCTTCTGTCTATGTGGACCCACTAACTATCCAACTTAATTATGGCATAGTTTACTAGTTCCAGAGTATAATACAACCCCTTCACAAGCACAGTAAAAGAACAGTAATCAGGTGCTATTAGTTGTTAAAATTCATATTGAAAACTTATTCACATGAAAAATATTATTGCCATCTATTGAAAAATAAGCAAAAGAATATATGTTTAATAATTTATAGATCCACAGAAATAGTTTGCCGGTGGCACTTAGACTTAGAACACCAATTCTACTGATCTATTTTAGTCTAATGAATAGAATTTTTACATTTTAAAAATATTAAGTTAAATATTATACTCTATAGTTTTGACTTTGAATAAAGATCAATACAAAGTACTACAGTGTCTACATATAAATTTATTTATTTTCTTAGAATTTACATCTGAGGAATTTGTATTCATCTGATGTTTAGATGTGAATATGTATATCAATTTGAACAGTTAATGGCCAATTGTGTACTTATCCTGATTTTTTTAATGAAGTTATTAGATGTGAATTGAAAGTTTAATTTTCCTTTATTCTTCAGTGCCTTTGTCTTTCTAGGAATTGCTATGTGTGAATCCAGCATAATGTATATAGAAGGAGGGAACAAATAATAAAGTAACTATGCCAAATGTAGTAAAAGGGATGAAAAACACATGGTGCTGGGAGTTTGATGATAAAAGAAAAAATGTTGAATAATGACTACTTGCCTTATCATTAATAAGGACTCTATATGAGCGTTCTCCACTCAGCCAGGTTTTTTATGTGTGCCACCCAACACCAGAAGTGCTTGGGAGAAATATAGGTGCTTTATGCTTTCCAGAGTGAAGGTGACATCTATCTTCTAACTCTGTCCCTTTTGTACCAATTTCATTAGTGTGTGAAGGCATCCAACTAGTCTCTTGGCTTGGCCCCTATCCACTTTACCACCTTCCCTTACAGTTGAGCAGTAATGAAATTTGATCATGTGAATATGGTGTATTAGAGTCAACAACACCCGTGTGGCTTCTCTGTATACAGTTTTCACTAATGAACACAGAAACAAAAGGAAGAAAATAGATATATTTAAATAACTACTATGTACATTACACACTGGCGATTCTTCTGACACATTGACAGCTTATAAGTAGTCCATAGGTATGCCCTTACCCCTTTAGTTCCAAGGATACAATTAAGGTGCTTTAACTCAGACCTCTCTATCATTTGCTCCCACCAGGAATCAGCAAATATTTCCATTGGTTTTTTTACCCAGTTAAATGAGGAAACACAGAACTTGGGACATTAGTTCCTTCTCTGGCTCCTTTTACTTGCTTGCCAATCTCATAGGATGGGTCCTGCCCTAAAATTGCTTCCTTTTATTTTTAACTACTAGGTTGTATAGGATCTCAATTATTTCTTGTACCTAGAATCATTCATTAAGTCCCTGACATGTTCCAGGCACTGAAGATGAAAAAGACAACCTTAAACTCAGGTTGTGTTCATTTTGTTGGACTTGTTCATTGCTAATGGAGCAATGGAACAGATTCAAGGGCAGGCCCTTGCACACAGGAAGACTCGTGGTCATATATTTCATTCCTCAAATTTACATCTCACCACCACATCCATCACTTCATTCCTCATTTCCACCATATTCTCATGTGCATTTGAAGGATGACACAGAATGAGGAGAAGCTTAAAAGTTTTCCTCTGCTATTCTAATTGTTTTCAAAAAACATCTTGGTGGTATTCTTTGAGGTGTAACTAGTACAGGGGCAACTGAAACATGATTCAAACTCAGATCTTCTTTCCCAAGTCCAGCATTCTATTTTTTTGAATTACCTTGGTAATGTTAAATCTTCGTTTCGGGAACTTTGGTCAAGGACTTTGGATAGTCCTCAATGTTTGAAAATATTCTGACAGATAATTTCCTGTTCTATCTTTCCTACATTCAATAAATAAAAAAGGAGCAAAACTAAGACTTTACCAGATTTGAACCTGATCAGAACTACATTTAGAAGCAAAGGAGATGAAGAACTATTTTTTTAAGTTTAAAAGAAAAAGGAGCATTCACCTATCTCAGAGAAACAGAAACTTTTTAGAATGTCTAATCATCAGCTTTATCCCTACTCCTCAAGCATATTTCTTCTTTATGCTATGGATTGTTACAAAGCTACTTCAAATCCTGTTCACATCCTCTTAAACAATAGCTAGAAGGGCAGGACTTACAAATAAGCTCCTAATTTGAACAGAAGTTTCACACAGATGTTGGGTCATTTTTTGATATTTTAAAAGGTTTCAGATAAACCAATGCATTCCACACAGATGGCCAAAGCATAATACAAGGACATCAATGTCAGGGCTCACCTGAAGCTAATTTATATCCTCTCTGCCAAAGGAATCCAGCCTTCCTTACTTGGATCTGACCTTTGCACAATAGCTCAAAAGCTGTGTTTAAAAAAAAAAAATAATATTTGAAAACAGGAATTTGTCAGCTTCTCTTCTTTTCTGTGACTAGTCTCTGTTAAAGGGAACAGAAGCAAAAAGTAATACAACAGTCCTCCACATTTCAATCCTACTTGAAATCAGAATTAATGTATGTCCGTTAAGCATATTTATGTAGGTCAGAATTCACAACAACAAAAGCATCATTAGCAGATGACAGCAATAGTAAATAAAACCCTTTCTCTTCTTCTAAGTATTTCTATGTAAACTGACACCTTTAAAATTATTTTAGTTCCTGATGACCTGAAATTTGGAAGCCAGAATTTTTCTTCCTAAAAACTTAGAAGGGCATTTAGACATTTAAATCCAATCTAAATTTAGACTGAATTAAATTTAGACATTTAAATCCAATTTAAATCAGAAAAATTATCTGATTTTTCTGATTCTTAAATGCAGGAGGACCTGATTGAAGATCAGGATTCAGGAGATATAAAATGACAGACTGCACTCAATGACCAATACTTCCAATGCCTGGATTGCTAGAATATTTTGTTTTCCAGTATACAATTGCTAAAGATTTTTCTCATATACTTTTTCTATATATGTGTAAAAGGCTCAACAATCTCAAAATATTTTAAATAAGAATTTATCTGTTCTAAAAGGGGTTAGAATTATGATTAACTCAGTTAATTTTTCTCCAACACCTCTGTTTAAAACCCTTCTATAACATGGTTACATTTAGACTTTAATAATTAAGCCAACTATTTTTGTGAAAGACTAAGCATGTAACTGGAGTATAATAATGTTAATATCATAAAATTTGGCCAAATTCATATACATTGGAAAAAGCTAACTTGCTGTATCTCCTGAGAATTGTGCAATTTTATTGTAGAGGTATCTTATAGGTAAATTCAGAATATAATTCTTAACATTTTCTAACAGTTTACTATGGTTATTTTTTTAATTTGAAATAATTTTCAAAATCTTTAGCAAGTTTATACCTGGCTAGATTTATGTTTTATTTTTAATTTACAAGGAAAAACTTTTAATTAGTTAGTTTGCATGCTAATCATATTATAAATGGACAACCATCTTCTCTTAAAAGTAAGAATTTGAACAGCAAGGAGATCAAATAAGTCAATACTTAAAGAAATTAATTCAAGTTATTCACTGGAAGGTCAAATACTGAAGTTGAAGCTAAAATAGTCTGGCCACATAATGAGAAGAGAGGACTCACTGGAAAAGACCTTGATATTGGGAACAATGGAAGGCAAAATGAAAGGGGACAGCAGAGGAAGAGATGGTCAGAGAATGTCATGGAAACAATGAATATCAACTTAGACTTTGAAAGACAGTAGAGGATAGAAGGGTTTGGCATGTAATAGTCTGTCACAAAGAGTTAGACATTAGTGAAAAACAGCAACAAAAGTTTATCTTTTCCTCATGGAAGTTGAGTTTGAAAGCTTTGAAAATTTGGGCCTTCTTTTAAAAATCTGGAAAGTTTTTAACCAAAAGTGCTTGACTTCTTCCAAACTAGAAAACTTTAAAATGTTTGGAAAATGACCATTCTTTGACCCAATTTAAAGCAAACTATACAAAAATTATAGTCCAGAACAGTTTGCCTATGGTAAAATGGTTAAGGAATGTGTTCTGATAGCAGAGTTAACACATATAATGCACAGTACATCAATTCTCAATCTATCATAAGATCCTTGAAGGAAGATAGTATAGTAAGTTTTGTTTTTTGTTTTTGTCTTAATAGGGATTATTTAATTTTTTGTATTTTTGTATTTTAATTTTGTATTTTTATCCACAGTGGCATGAAGAATGTGTTCAATGGGTCTACCTTGGTGAAATGGATGGAAAGCTGGACCTGGAACATGGAAAAGCTGAATTTAATCCTACACTTAAGACAATAACTGAGTGATCATGGAAACATCGTTTAATATCTCTGAGAATGATAATTATAGCATCTACCTCACATAGTTGCTATGAGGCTCAGATTATGTAAGGTATTATGGTGCTATACCTGTACAAATGTTAGCTATTATCAATTATTGAATTGAATTTTCCAAAAATTTGAATATAATAAGACATATTTAAATGTATTTATGGAAAACACAATTTAATCATTTTGTTAGGGATCCTTCCAAAAAAGTCTCATGCCACTCAATGACTTCATTTCAAAGAAACGACCTCTGCTTCTCAAAGGCTGGACCACTGGACTGCAAACTCCAGCACATGCAGAAGATGACCCCAGGGACTAACTGAATCTATTTTCTATGGACCACCCTACAAATAGTAGAGAAGTGTATTGCCAGGAAATTAACTACTTGTCAATGAAACTCTTGATGATGTCAACCTATGGAACAATGAAAAAAATAGCCCTTCATCCTATGTACCAAGGTCTTCCTGATGGCAAAGTTATGGGAAAGGGGGCAGCATCACAGTTTTTAGAACAACAAACTTTAATTTGACAGCTGCTACCCTAAATCCTTGTCTAAGTAGACATATTTCTAGGAGAGCCAGATCAAATCAATATTGACATTTTTCCTATAAACACAACCAAAAGAAAGAAGAAAGTTATGGAGCAATGGCTCACAGATGGTCCTTGGAGAAGCAAAGGAAGGACTTGATGAGTAAGTTTTTTCATATACAAAAATGCTACATGAAATGTTATTTCATTTGATCATCATGTATTAAAGTAATAATAAATATTTGTAAAAACGCTACTATTAAGCAGTTTCTCCTCTAATTCTAGCTGCATTGATTTTGTTTCCCAAAAGAACCTTTAAAAATTTACATAATCTGAGATGTCTATTTTATGTTTCATTATTTCTTCTTTTTTTATGTTCTGTAATGTCCTGCCCTTTGACTTTACTCATATTTCATATCTCTTTTAATCTTACCCATTCTTTAAAGATCTTACTTATCAGACTCAGTTTCCTTCTCTTTAGAATATCCTTCCTGACTCAAAGTAGTGTCATGATCAGATAAAATTATATATTCCCAAGCACCTTTTTGGGTTTTTTTTAAATAAAAAAAGCATTAGTTAGCAACAATCTACCTTCTCTTTTCCTCTTTCAGAAGTCTATTCATTGAATGCGTATATCTCACTCAAAGTGAGAAGGTGATAAGACTTTAGCCTGAAAGGGTGAGGGTCTCACCTTGCATCCTTTGCTATCTCCAGTTATCCTGATGAATATTAGGCCCCTGGACCCAGATGGCTCAGGAGAAAAAAGTAAGGTTGTTGACCTTACACAGCCCTCCCTCACTCAAATCGAAGTCAACTGCAAGTCATGTCATCATCTTGATGTCATGGCCCTCTTCGAGAATGAGGGACAAACACAACCACAACAACTATAAAATAATCATTAACTTATGTACTAACATCAGTTGTTAAAGAAAAGAGAAATTCTGTGATGAACTTGGTGAGACCGGCAAGATCAAATCAATATTCACTATGATACCTGGTGACTTCAAAGGTGGGAAAAGGTGAAAACAGAAGGAAACATATAGAAAAGTATGTTTTAGGACAATGAAATGAGAGAGAACAAAGACAGATTTCACAGAATGTTTTTGATGCTCTATCACATCCATATAAGTTCTCTTCAAAAAAGTACTTATAGGGAGGAGCCAAGATGGTGGAGTAGAAAGACACATTTATGCGAGCCCCAAAACCACAGCCTATAAAATACCTGTAAAGAAGAACTGCTAACAAATTCTGGAGAAGTGAAAGCCACAGAACAACAGAGTGGAGAAGATTTCTGTTCCAGAAAGACCTGAAAATGCTCACCAGAGGTCTGTCACACATGGTACCAGAGCAGAACCCAGCCCTACCTTGGCCGTGCAGCCCCAGGAGGAGCAGATCTGAGCAGACTTCAGGGACAGAATCTCCGGTGGCCGCGGGGGTCCCTCCACAGATGCACAGCTCAGTGAGAGAGACTTCTGGGCTGGCCGAGAGGGGAGCGAGGTATCTCCATAACTCAGGACCCCTCGGTAGGCAGCAGCAGAGACAGTGGACAGTCAGAGGCTCCCAGAGCAGGCAGGAGCTGGGCAGCAGCTCCATTACAGGAGGTCTCTGCATAAACCCCCTGAGGGAACTGAGCCTGGGCAGCGGCCATGCCCCCACCTGAGAACATGATTTAATCTTACCCTGAATAGCAGCTGGGCCTGCCGCTGAAAGCCCTGAGACTGGGGAGCAGCATTTGAATCTCAGACCCCAAGCACTAGCTGGGCAGATCTACACAGGGATGGAGAGGAAACTCAGAAATCAAGTAACTGGCTGAGAAAATGCCCAGAAAAGGGAAAAAAATAAGACCATAAAAAGTTGCTTTCTTGGTGAACAGATGTTAGCCCCTTTCCTTTCTGAGGAGAAGGAACAATGCTTACCATCAGGTAAAGACATTGGAGTCAAGGCCTCTGTATCCCAAACTTCTGAAATAGATATCCAATGGGCTCAGGACATGGAAGAGCTCAAAAAGGATTTTGAAAATCAAGTTAGACAGGTGGAGGAAAAACTGGCAAGAGAAATGAGAAAGATGCAAGAAAAGCATGAAAAACAGGTCAATACCTTGATAAAGGAGACCCAAAAAAATGCTGAAGAAAATAACACCTTGAAAATAGGCTAACTCAATTGGCAAAAGAGGTTCAAAAAGCCAATGAGGAGAAGAATGCTTTCAAAAGCAGAATTAGCCAAGCAGAAAAAGAGGTGCAAAAGCTCACTGAAGAAAATAGTTCTCTCAAAATTAGAATGGAACAGATGGAGGCTAATGACTTTCTGAGAA
>JAQQSK010000188.1:0-32259 GCA_028658325.1 Potorous gilbertii
GGAGGCCGCATGTGGCCTCCAAGTCTCAGGTTCCCCACCCTTGGGCTAGGTTGTGCTAGTAACTAGAGAGTTTGGGCACTTTGAGCAGGTGTTTCTCACTTACGCTGAATTCATTATTGTCTGGAAAAATCAAGGCTGCGCTTCGTATAGCAACGCAATCTGAAGTAGTGCCTAGAATGCAGGACTTTGGCTCAGGAATGTCTGGGTTCAAATTTTTCCTCTAACATTTGTGAGCTATGTGATCATGATAAGTCACAAACTCTCTGAGACTCAGTTTCCTCATCTTTCAAATGGAGATGATAATTTTTACAATCCCTTTTTCATGGAGTTATCGTGTTAACATTATAAGATGTTAATAAATTGTTTACTAACCTGAGAGCAATTATGGAGATGTTCAGTTGTTAGCATGATTACCTTCAGTCCTAATTTCAACAGGTTCAGGCAAGTTAAGGGAAGGGGAGGAGAAGAAACATTCGTGCCAGACACTCTGCTAAGCACTTTACCAACAATACCTCATTTGAAGAGAGAAGCCCCATGATGAATCATCTCGGAGAAGAAGGCACATGCATCTAGTTTAGGGCTTCTATTTTATTTCATCATTCACAACATAATGGAATCAGAATCCTTTTGTCTCACTTTCAAAATTCCTCTTGCAGTGTTATAAGAGAAATCTTTTCTTTGGATCTTACCCAGTTTCTCTTCTGCTTGTTAACCCCCACCCCATAGCCTCTTGGGACTTTGAAATTCAATATTAGAAGAAAAAACACTATACAAGGGGAAACGAGGAAAAAGATGGAATCGTTATATTTCATTTTTCTTCTCACCCCAGATTGAAAGACTCGGCCCTGTTTTACAAAGGGCCTATTACTTCTGAGATCTGAATAGTTGGAAGAACAGGACATAAGAAAAAGGAGTGTGTATAGTCCTTTTTATAAATAGCTCTGGCCCAGAGCATAACAAAGGCCCCTTTGTGCCACTGAATTCAAGGCCAATAAACAGTTTACAGGCAAATGAGTGAAAATTTTTTTTTCAGGACTGAGCAAAAGATAACCAGCAGCAGTTTTGGCTGCTGCAACTGAAGGAGACAGAGTCCTGTCCAAGGCAAGCCCACCTTACCACTGGTTGTAACATGCCATCCATCTTACTAGGTCCTAAGGGAGTCACATCTCCCTCAGATGAACCTTCAATCAACTCAATATTCAATTGCACATATGAGTATGGACGCAGGAGCCTCACCTTCTTCCTTTCCCAAAAAAGATCTTTGTCATGGTTTGGTTTGGGCTTTTGTTTCCACTGAATAATAAGGATAAAGGACACATCTTTGAGATGAACACTACATAATCACAATAAGGATACTCCAAGTCAGTCAACACGCTGAACAAACACTGCGCTAAGACAAGAGATTACAAAGGCAAATTAAAAACAATTCTTCCTGTCATGAAGCTCATAATCTAATGGTGGAAACAACATATAAACAATTATGAACTAACAAGATCGAGGAAATTGAACAGGAGATAATGAATGCAGGGAAAGCACTATAAAAGGCTTTCTGTAGAAGTGAAGATTTTTCTGGGACTCGAAGGAAGTCAGAGAGGCGAGGAGATAAAAACAAGGACGGAGAGAATACCAGGCATGGGGTAGAGCCAGTGAAAATGCACGCCCAGGACACGGGGTATGCTGAGGAAACACCAAGGAGGCCAGTGTCAATGGACTGCGGAACCCTGTAAAAGCATGGGGCAAAGGGTAACGTATTTGTTTAAAAACTGCCAGGTTCTCCCCAGGCTACTTCTGCCTGCATTTTGTCTTTTTCTTGGCCTGGCAGACAAGTTGAAGACCTTTGGGATAAATAAACATAAAATTCAGTACAATCATTTTATGAAAAGTGAAGAAGGGACTTACTGATGAAAAACCTATGAACCAAATAGACCAAAAGGAAGACAATTAAAATGACCATTGAAATGAAAAAGTACTATGAGAAAGTAGACAGCATTCATTACATTAAAAATGTTCTCATGAGAAGAATCCTACCCTTCAATGGAAATCCTGTCCTTGGGAATGGAGACATTCTAATACAATGTTAGTGGAGCTCTAAACTAGTCTAGTTGTTCCAAGTCATTCCTCACTGTCCTAATCCCAACCATGAAGGGACTGGCCCTGAGAGAATCTAAGGTCCCTTTCAGCTCAAAACTGTGATCCTATGACTAGAATCTGGCATTCTAGGACAAAAGTCACTATATTCTCCATTCTTTTGACTCAATAATACTTACTAGGCATATGTACCAACCAAGGAGGCAAATGGGTAAAAGTCTCATTGAATAAAAGTACTTATAACAGAAACACAGAAATGGGAAGTAAGTGGAAGTCTTTTGATTAGGGAATGGCTGAGTAAACTGTGTTGTGTTTATGGAATGGAAAATGATCACATCATAAGAAATAACAAACATGAAGAATTAAGAGTAATCTGGGAAGGCTTGTATGAATCAATGTGGAAAGAAATAAGTGGAACCTAAAGAACAACTTACACAACTACCACAGTATTTAAAAGACCACTGAAAGACTTCAGAATTCTGATCAGTTCAATGTGCAATCTCCTCTTCTAAGCAGATGGTGGACTATATGTGCAGAATGAGGAAAAATACACTTTTCAGATTTGGCTACCATGTTGATGACTCTTTAACTGCATCTGTTTATAATAAAGGAGTATTCTACGGTGGGGCAGGGCAGTTTGGGGGAAGCGTCAATGATATTTCTAAAAGGATATCAATGAAACATTAAAACAAACCAAAAAAAGGAAATCTATCCTCCTAAGGTCTATCTCAAATATTACATCCTTCAAGAAGCTTCCCAAGATGTCACCCCGTTCTCTTGCCAGGCAGACACATTCGCTTTCTTCTCACAACATATGAAAGGCTTTTTCTTTACTTTTGATGGCACATAAGATCCTGTTCCTTTCTCATGGCATAGAGTTTAGAAAGGGGCTATGCAGTATAATTGCTTGGATTTAGGACTGGCTGAATGTCACTTTGGGAGGTCTCCCTCTAGTGAAGTGCCTCAGGGAATTATGCTTGATCCTGTGTAGTTTAAAACTTAAAAATACAAGAACTTGGGATAAGGGTGTAGGTCATGTTTGTCAAACTTGTAATGATGATGATGATTAAAATAGCTAATATCTATACAGTGTTTACTATGTGCTGAGAGCTTTACATATATCTCATCTGATGACTACATCTCATTGTAGATGATACAGATCTGGGAGGGATGACACATATCTTAAAAGATAATGACAGACTAGAACGCTGAGTCAAATCTAGTAAGATGAAAGCTAGTAGGAAGATAAGTCTTCATTTCGGTTTACAAATGAACTTCACAACTCCAAGATAAAGATAAAGATGATGATGACAATAGCTAGCATTTATATGTCACTTTAGGGTTTACAAAGTGTTGGGGTTTTCTTTAAATCTCATTTTATTCTGACAACAATCCCATGAAGCAAGTGCTATTCTTATAGCCATTGTATTGGTGAGGAACATCAGGCTAAGAGCAGTTAAGTGATTTGCCCAGGATCCCACAGCTAGTAAATGGTTGAGATGGATTTCTAACTCAGGTCTACCTGACTCCAAGTCTAACATTCTTATCAATTTATGCCATCTAGATCGGGGAGTTGTGGCTGCATAGCCAAACATGTAAAAAAGATTTAAGGAGTTTGATAGGCTACAAGCTCAAACTCGGTCAAGTGTGACAAGACAATCAAAAAAGGTCAGTGCCATTTTTGCTTCATTGAGGAGCATTGTGACCAGGATTACAAAAATTATAGGCCTATTGTACTCTGCCCTTGTCCTTCTGAAGTACTGTGTTCAGTTTTGAATGCTGCAGTCTGAGAAGCTCATTGGCAAATGGGACAGTGTCCAAGGGCACATCCAGGAAGACATAGGGGGAGGGGCCTCAAGTTCATGTCTTATGAAAGAACTGGGGACATTTGGCACAGAAAAGGGGGGAGGATGGGGAGATATTTTAGTGTGCTTCCAAGTATCTGAAGGGATATCAAATGGAACAAGGATTAGATTTATTGTCCTTGGCTCCAGAGATCTGAACTAAGGGCTAGGATCAAAGATGTAGAGACAAACTGAGGTCTGAAGGGAGAATGGGAGAACAAGCTTCTATCCAAAAGAGGAACAGGCCCATCTTGGAGCTAGTGGGTTCTCACACAGTTGAGGTCTTCAAGAAAAAGATGAACTGATGGTCTGATGTAGCAAGAATTCTCATTCAGGCTAGCTGGATTCTGAGGTCCCTTCCAACTCAGACTGTGTGCACAAGAGCATCACATTAGTGGTCAGAAGACCTAGACTTAAATCCCAGCTCTAGTGCTCATTACCCAAGTGGCTTAGTCAAGTCACTTAGCTTGTTTTCTCTTCTGTCAAACGAGAGTTACACTATGATAGTCTCTAAAGTAAGTTCAAGTTCTAAGTTTAATTTATGATTCAATGCTTTCATTGTGGATAGGGACCACATCATCCACATTTGGATATACCCCATCAAGCGCTCAGTAATTACTTATTTAATGAACAGATCTAGTAAACAATTTGCATTGACAAAAAGGCCCTTGTAACCAATATGACAGACACAGCTGTGCTGTGTGCTGAACCAATAAATACAAAATGGCATTCATTGGTACTTCTTCCTTCCCCACTCCCTACACTCTCCTTCAAGATCATTGAAAAATAAGAATTCTCTCACACATTCTGTAGCAACAGAACTATTCTTCTGGGCCATGTGCTGCCATGAATAATTCACAGGATGAGAATATGTAAACTTAAAAGCCTCTCTAAGACAAGGAACTTTTTAAAGCTTTTTAAAAAAGGGAACAAGTAAATTGAGGGGAAAGCTAAATCTTAATTGTTACAAGGAATAAAAAAGGACATTTTAAGAACAAAGTCAAGAACTAACTACAGTGTAGACCTGTATATCTCTGGCCACAAAATAATAAAATAACAATTCATTGAATCCACTTCGCTGACAACTTTACAATCAACAAACATTTATAAAACACCTACTAATGTGTCATGTTTTGTTAGGGATAGCTGACATAAAGATAAAAATGGAAGCCTCTGCTCTCAAGGAGCTTCCATTCTATCAGGGATATACATATAAGTATATATGAAACAAAAGATAGCTTTGAAAGGGATAACATTAGCATTTGGGAGAGGGGAATTAGGGGATTAGGGAAAGATTCATGTATAAGGTGCAGTCTGAGCTGCAATTCGATAGAATTAAGGGATTCTGTAGGAGGGGAGGAGTGGGGAATACATTACAGACATTACGAACAGCAAGTGTCAAGGATGGGCTTGCGAGACAGATTGCCAAGGTTAGAAAGTGGCATATACAGTTTGGCTAGGACAAAGAATGTCAGTGTAGGAAAGCAATTTAAAGCTATGCTCCAAAAGCTGCTAAACTAACCGTACATAAACTTTGACCCACTTCTACTATTGCTAGGCCTATATCCCAAAGATACCAAAGAAAGAGAAAAAGAACCTATGTGTACAAAAATATTTATAGCAGCTTTTTTGGTGAGGGCAAAGAACTGGAAACTAAGGGAGTGCTCATCAGTTGGAGAAATGCCTGAATAAAGTGAACTATACGAATGTGATGGAATACTATTGTATATGTATAAAAACAGATAAAATTGATAGTTTCAAAAAAATCCAGAAATATTTATATGAAGTGAGCAGAATTCAGAGAACAATGACAACTATAACAATGTCATAAAAAATGAACCATTATGTAAGATTTAGGAGCTATGATTAACCATGATTCCAAGGGACTGGTGATCAAGACTGTTACCTCCTGGCAGCGAAGTGATAGAGCAGGAAGCAGAATAATAAACCCATTTTTGGATATTACTAATAGGAGAACTTGTTTTAACAATGCATACTTATTATAAGAATTTTCTTTTTTTTCTTTTCCTGAGGGGATGGGATAGGAGGGGGAAGCAATAAATGTTTGATAATTTTTAAAATTTTCATCTGAGAAGATATATATGTACAGTCATATGTTTTAATTATGTCAAATACATGTCATACTTGCATCATATTTTCTAGGCAGCATATGGCATACATATTATATACATATATATGATGAGGCTGAGGCTGAAAAGGGAGGCTGGCAACAGATTGTAAAAGGTTTTAACAGGTAAACTGAGAAATTTTTATTTTATTCTTGAGGTAAAGGTAAAACCACTGGAGGTTACAAAAGAGGGTGGTTCAGTGACAAGGTCGGATCAGCACTTGAGGAAAATCACTTTAGAAGCTATGGAGAGGATGAATTGGAGTGGGAAGAGACTAGGGGCAGGGAGACTAATCTACATGTAGTCAGGAACGTCACTCATATCTGTTCTGAATCGCTATAGTAAAATGGGACTGAATTTATGTTTTGCAATACCTTCTATGCAGGCAGTATTTGAGAGCTGAGAGCCAGTAGTCATTGGGTTGTTTTCCAATTGGGTCTGACTCTTCCTGACCAAATTTAGGGTTTTCTTGACAGAGATACCGAGGTAATCGGCCATTTCCTTCTGCAGTTCATCTTACAGATGAGGAAACTGAGGCAAATAAGGTTCAGTGACTTGCTAGTAAGTTTCTGAGGCTGTATTTGAACTCAGAAAGATGAGTCTAGGATTCTGACTCCAGGTCTGTGCTCTATCCTCTGCTGGAACTTCAGGAGCAGAAGGCTTAGGTTCAAATCATGGCTGTCATTTATGGCCATATGATTGACAGACAGTCAATGCAATGGTTTGGTTTCCTTATATCATGGAAATAAAAAGCCTTACTTCCTACTTCACAAAAATGTTACAAGGATCAAAGCAGTTTACACATGCACAGGTTCTGTAAGCTTTAAACACTTCAAGAATCTGTAATTTCATCCATATAGGTATTCTTACATGTGCAGAACATTTAGGAATCCTACAATTTAGAAGATGATAAGGTTGCTGCAGCTAAAAAATTCTCCACTATTGGAACCTAAAAGCAATATACAAATATAAGCTATTATTAACATTTGCAAAAATAGACAAAGCATTAGTGAGACATCCTTTGACAAAAGGAAGCAGCATCGGTTAAGTAGGTAAAAGCACCTGGACCACCATCTACCCTCAGATCTAGAGACAAACAATCTAGGATCTTGAGCCCAAGAGCCTCAAGAATGACTGTGTTCCCCAGACCATAAGTCTTGTATCTGAACCACCACTCCCAGCTATCATCCAAGGGACTGGTCCTTGTGGAAAAGTAGAATGCCTTCCCCACTAGCAGCACAAAAGCCTTGGGAACAATATCACTCCTCAATCCATCAGCCTTGCCACTGCAGCCATAGCCCAGGAAAGTAACTGTTCTGATGAAACATATCCTGGCAATTTCCCCTGTAGGTGCTACAGCCTCTGTCTCCTCAGCAGCCATACCTACTTAAGGGAACTTTTGGGAAAGTTCTCTCCACCAAAATCCTTGGTACCGTCAATTGATTCACTACAAGAAATCAATGTTTTTAATAATTCAAATAGCATTAAAGGTACATTATTATCTGCCTACTGTTGTACCCTAAGGACTGCTGGGCCTTCCCATCTGCCCTACAAATGAAACTTCATATGTGCCATCCCCCTCCCCCCATTAGAACATAGACTTCTTGAAAGAAGAATGCCTTGTTTTTCTTGGAGTGTATATTTGTGCTTTGTTGCCAAAGAAGACCATGCCATCAGAGAAATGATAACATGACTTGCACTTGACTTTGTTTTGAGTGAGAGAGGGCTGTGTAGGTCACCAGCCTCACTTCTCCTCCAGAGCCATCTGAATCCAGTGACCACATATTTATCTGCATGAGGCAGTTGGGGCTAAGTGACTTGCCCAAGGTCACACAGCTGGTGAGTGTCAAGTATCTGAAGTGAGATTGGAACTCAGGTCCTCCTGACTCCTGCACTGGTGCTCTGTCCACTGCATCACCTAGCTGCCCCCTTGTTTTTCTATTTATATACTAAATGGGCAGCATGGTGTATTACACATGTGTTTAATGAATGTTTTCTAATGAATACTGTTATTCATTTTTACTATAGCATATGCATCTCCATGGTATGCTGCTGGCTCTCCAGCCACCATTTTCATATAGGATTGAAGGGTCCCACTCCTGTAACTCAGGGTTCTAATGGGTGAGCTTTTCACCTCACCTTGCCCAGTTTCTAGCCCACCAGGTCCTTTCCTCGCCACCTCCAGGCCATTATGCAATGCCATTACAGGAATCCTCTTCCTCTCTTGCTTCCAACCTTCTATTAACACTATCATCCTTGACAAAGACATCTCAGTCAAGTGACCTGTTACTCCATTCACTGTTCTGACTTTTCTCCCCAAAACACTTCTCTTCTGGCTGCCAATCCCCTAGATGTGCTGTCTTCCCTTACTGAAATTTACTCTCGTTTTTGTATCCTTAGCACTTCGAAAATTACCTGACAAAAAGTAGGTGCTCAACATTTTTTTTAAATTCATCCATTTAAAGACTGCTTTAAAAATTACTCTATCCCACATAAAGTACATCAATGTCTATTTATATTTATAACTCTTGACTTCTTAAAAATCATGGTAACCCAACTTCTAGGGACCTACTTACCTTCATATTGCTTAAATGTAGCTAAGTCAACCAAGAGGGAGAGCTGAGTAATGGCAGTTGCTGATTCCTTGTTGAGGGGTTAAGAAGAGAAGTAGTTTTTGCCCTGATAAGAACAAAGAGGTCTGATGTCTTCTTAGGGTATGTACCCAAGATACGCCAAGGAGCGACACATAATGTGTCTAACTGCGACATATTAATATGATTTCAAGTGAATCACATGAGCAAAAATGGTACTGCCAGAAGAAGCTAAGAAATCTTTGAAGCAAAGATTTAGAAAAGAAAGGAAGATTCTTGAGAAAGGTGTGGAAAATGAGTGATGGATTACTGAGAGGACAGGAAGGCAGTGTCAGAGCACAGAGTGCTGGCCTTGCAGTCCTTGAAGACAAGTTTACAACATGCTTCAGATACTTTGTAAAACTGTGTCACTATGTCAAAGTCACTCTTTGAGGCTCAGTTTCATGTCAAGGTTATTACAAGGCTTGAGTTAATATGCATAAAGTACTTTCTTAAAGTATTATGTAACTGTCAGTTACTCCTGAACTTAAAATACAGGAATGACAGGCTTATGATCATGAATCATCCCTCATGGATGTAGAGCAACCAGCAACAGCTAGGAAAAATAGATTTGCCAAGTCTTGCAAATCTCTTCATATGAACTTTTAGCTAAAAAAGACAGGTGAGAAAACTGACTATGACTATCCAAGGAAAAAAGAGAAGTAAAAATAAAATCAGGTAATTATACTTAGTTCTCAGAAGACAAAATAAAAATCTAAGAAAGGACGCAGAAAAAAATTATTTCAATCATCCATAGATAAATGCACAAAAGGATGGTTAATAAAGATGAGCTAGAGATCCTCGTTTGTTTGACTGCTGCTGCTGTCTTCTTTTCATCTTCAACCTCTCATCACATCTAGATTATTGCAATATCCTCCTATTTGCCCTACCTGCCTGAACTCTCTCCTGATCTCCAATTCACCCTTCACAGATATGAAGGTGACTTTACGAGCTGATCTGATCATGTCACTCCCCTACGTAAACCTCAGTGGTTTCCCTTAAGGTATTTCTTTATCTGGCACCAATCCCACCTTTCCAACCTTAGTTATCTACTTCCTGCACTTGCTGGTCTAGCCAAGATGGTTTTCTAGATATTGCTCACACAATCTACCATCCTAGAGCCTGGAATGCAAGCCCCATCATTATCTCCAGCTCATATAATGTCATTCTGTAAAGGGGTTTGAGGGGAGAAGTGCTATCAGGTGAAAATTTTAAGCACTTCCTTCCAGGTACTTAGCACTAAAGTCGAACTCCTGAAGGAGTATACATTCTAATGGGGGGGTGGGGGTGGGGGGGAAGGCAATATGTAAAGAATTGTATATGTACGTGATATATACATATATACAGAATAGGTGGATAGCACAGGGCACCAGCCTCTGAGTGAATCAGAAGTGGCTTCCTGAAGGACTGATTTGAGCTAGGTGTTGAAACAAAACAAGGAAAGTAAGAAGTAGAGGTAAGGGGTGAGTACATTCCTGCTGTAAAGAAAAGTCAGTGAAATGGCAGATGGAGTATCATTTGTAAGAAACTCTAAATGGTCGAGTATGGCTGGATTGTGCAATGTATGGAAGGGAATAAAATATAAGGAGATTGTGAAGTTAGGAAAAGATCAGGTTATGAAGAACATTATATGCCACATAGTCTTCTTTTAATCCAAGAAGTAAAAAGGAATCACTGGAGTTTACTGAACTGGGGCAACGACATGGTCAGACCAGCACTTAAAGGAAATCACTTTGACATTTGAATGAAGTATAGATTATAGAGTGGAGAAGAGACTTCAGACAAGGACAGTAGTCAGAAGGCAATTGCAACAGTCTAGGCAAGAGGTGATGAAGAGACTACATTTGAGATAGGAAGTTGGAAGATTTAACAACAGACTGGATAAGAAAATGGAAATTCCTGGGATACTTCTCAGGAAGAGGGAAGAGCATATGGAAAAGACCATTTTAGAAATGGTTCACTTAAGATTACCAAGATGCCCAGTTCAAGATGTCTAAGAGGCACTGGCAATGCATATAACATTATATAACGCATATACATTACAGCTCAGGGGAGTTCTGGAAATCATATGCATAGAGAGAACCGAATCCATGGAAGCTGAAGAGATTAGCAAAGGTGAAAAAAGAGGACCCTGGATACAGCACTGAGGAGAATGAAGGGTGGGGTGTGGGGTAGGAGAGGAAGAAACAGAGAGCAGACTGCAGAATTAAAAGGAGAGGGAGGAGAGGAAGCCGAGACACTAAGTATAGATAAGCTTCTCAAGTTCAGCTACACAGGGGAGAAGAGACGTAGGACTATATATAGTTGGCAGGAACGGCAGGATCAAGTGAGGGCTTGTTTTTTTAAAGGACGGGGAAGATGGGGGCATATTTGTAGAGCAGGGAAGGAGCTAGTAGATAGGGAGAGAAAATCAGTGAGAAAGTGGGAATAGTAATGGATACAGTTTGCTGAAGAAAGGTCATGGGATTAAGAATACATGCAGTTCTGGAGATCACTCAGGGCTACAAAAATGTGCCATACCCTTTGACACAGCAATAGCGCTTACAGGACTGTATCCCAGAGACCATAAAAATGGGAAAGTGTCCCACGTGTACAAAAATATTTATAACAGTTCTCTCTAGGGTGGCCAAGAACTGGAAATTGTGGGGAAGTCCATCCATTGGGGAATGGCTGAACAAGTTGTGGCAAATAAATGTAATGAATACTATTATGCTATAAGAAATGATGAACAGGAAGACTTCAGAGAGGCCTGGAAGGACTTATATGAACTGATGCTGAGTGAAAGGAGCAGAACCAGGAGATCATTGTACACAGCAACAACCACAGTGTGTGAGGAATTTTTCTGATAGAGTTAGCCCTTCACAGCAATGCAAGAACCTAAAACATTCCCAAAGGACTCGAGGCAAAATACCATCCACATCCAGAAAACTAACTGTGGAACTGGAATGCAGAATGAAGCAAAATATTTTCTCCTGTGTTATGTTTTGTTTTGTTTGGGTTTTTCTCATGGTTTCTCCCATTCATTTAAATTCTTCTATGTAACATGACTAATATGAAAACATGTAAAAACCCATATAGAACCCATATAAGATTGCATGCTGTCTTGGGGAGGGAGGGGAAGAAAATCTAAGACTTATGGAAGTGATTGTAGAAAACTGAAAAATAATTTTTTAAAAAAAGAATACATGCAGAAGGGTTGGCATTGGCAAGAAGGACCACCTTATGTGAGATTGTAGAGAAGATAGTGGGGAAATATATCGGAATGTGAGATAAAGAAAGGAGAAAGGGAAACTTCTGGTAAATGACCTCAATTTTTTTTTCAGTGAAGAATGAGGCAAGGTATAATAGAAGACTGAATTGGAAATGGTCCATAGGATGTGCTCCTTTGCCACACATGCTCAGTGGAATTCTGTACTAATTCAATCCATTACACTTCTTTTACAACATCAAGGAAAGCATCACCTTTCTATAGAACTCTTCCCTTAACCTCCTAGCTGCTAGCGTTTTTGCCTCCTTTAACTACTACATAAATGGATATAAAGACAGACACACAGTCTCCCTAGAAGAAGGTAAAGTCCTGGAAAGCTTAAAGACTTCCCCTTTTCTCTTTGTGATCCCAACAGCAAGAACGTAACAGGTACTTAATACATGTTTGTTGAATTATGTAGGCAAAGTTGGCCTCACAGGTGGTGAAGGCCCTTGTTCAGTATTAACAGGAAAGGCAAAGGAGGGGAGAGCAAGGAAGCTTAGCACTATATATCATGAAGGTGGATCAGAAAAGGAAGAATGGATTATATAGGGTCGACAAATTCCTGGCAAGAGGTGAAGTACATCTCATAAAAGCTGATAAGTTTAGCTAAATATTTTGTAAACTTAACCAAATGGGGTTTTAAACTAAAAAAAGCTAGGGGGAGAATAACATCTAACAACTATATAATATGTACATATATCTATATCTATAGATATATATACTATATGTAACTACACAACTTAGACTAAAAAGAATGGGGAAGATACAAGACTGTATACATGCAAATTTAGATACTAAAGTAGTCACAAATAGTAACAGCTAAGACCCCTTGAAATTCACAGAATACAGTTTACCAAGTACTTTACAGATGGTGTCTCATGTGATCCTCACAACTATATAAGGGGGCTACTATTACCCCCATGTTACAGATGAGGAAACTGAAACACTGAGAGGTTCCTACCTGCTATTATAATTCACATACAGCAATTAAATGTCTGAAGCAGTATTCAAAGTTAAGTCTTCCTGAGTCCAAGGTAGCTGATGCTGCAGTGGATAGAACCCTGGGCCTGGAAACAGGTCAGGAAGATCTTAGTTCAAATCAGATCTCAGACATCTAATAGCTGTGCAACCTTGTGTTAAGTCACTTAACCTGTTTGCCTCAGTTTCCTCAACTGTAAGATGTGGATAATACCCTGCAAGGTTGCTGTTACCAAATGAGATATTTGTAAAGCCCTTAGCACAATGCCTAGCACATGTACTAAATATTCATTTCCTTCCCTTGATTGAATTCAGACCTCTATTCACCAGGTCATCTGGTCCTCCAATGTCTATATGCACATGTCCAGAGTTTAGGGATCACAGAGATTTAGTTGGATAAAAACCAAGACTGGGAGTCTGAATATTCACATTCAGGCAGTCAGCCAACAAGCATTTCTTTATGAAGTAGTCACTATGTTCTAAGCATTGCGCTATGTGTTGGGGATACAAAGAAAAACAAAAACAATCCCTGTCCTCAAGAAGTTCATGTCCTGATGGGGGACAAAAAGCATACAAACAACTATGTGTATACAAGACATACTGTTTGTTGTTTTCCTTTGAACTTAAAGAGGACCAAAATGACATCACTATGTGGAGGTCAATGTACAGTGTGTCTGACTGTGGCTAACCAGAAGGGCTAGGTTAGAGAGAGAGCAGGAGAAAGATGAAATGTATACCCATCTTTTGGGAATCCATAAACCAGAGAGGGGAAATATTACAGGGTAGAGGGGAAAAGACCAACGGAGAAACAGAAGTGATTGCTATTGGAATGTACACTACCTACAAACCATCTGGTCAGAAAGAAGTATGTGAAATTTGGAAAACAGCTTGCAAACCTGTACAGAGCCATGATATAGTGGTGACAGGTAAACTTCAATTAACTAGATAACCACTGGAGTTCTCTCTTTGCCAAAAATTAGTGAAGCTGTTATCCTTTCCACATAAAAAGGATTAAGGTTGTGGTGCCCTCATGATCTGGAAAATCTGCATATTTTTTGGCCCTCCCTTTGTACCAGAGAAGTCTGAAATTCTTTTATGGGGTGTTTACAGCACTTCACTGTAAAATTTGGGTTTTTAGTCATAAGTTCTGTATCATCTGTGGCTTCTGCAAAACTCCCCCAAAATTCCCATTTAATTTCTTAAGCAGACCCATGATGTATCAAAGTTGCAATGTAGAAGAGATAATTTCTTGATTTGCCTTGACCATTCCTTCAAAAGATGATGGAACCAAGAAAATTCTGTTCTGGATCTCAATAACAGGATGATTGTTGGGATGGACATGATGGGAACCCTGAAAGGCCAAATATCATACTTGTTTGTGATAAAGAGAAAAGGGATGGATGACATTTGTCCTATATTTTAGGAAAGCAGATTTCAAAGGGTTCAGAGGAAAGACTGGTAGGATCCTTGGACTTAAAAAGTTTCAGAAGTCGGCCAAGAAAGCCGATAATCAAAGATAATCAAGAATGAAATTTAAAGAGAATTCCAATGAGGAGCAAAAATTCAATTTGTCTGAAAAGATCAATGTGCACACACAACCATACTTAAATACACCAACATACAGAAAACAGAAATAAAGTCATGTACAGAGTATGAATTTATGTCACACAGTCCTACAAACATGTCAGGAATATTAAACCTGAAACTAAAGGGAACAAAAAAGTTTGTTGGTTCTTTTTAAGCCATATTGAGAGAAAAGGATAAAAAACAGGACTTCTGTTAAGGGTGGAGAGAAAAATAACTGACCAGAGGGCAAAAAGAGTTGCTGCTCAACTCCTATTTGTTTTTCCCTATGCAATATACACCAGGAAGAGTGGTACAAAAATAACTAAGTCAGTCACTAAGTATTAAACACCTACCCTGTACCAGTTACTGTACCAAGTCCTGGGAATATAAAGAAAGATAAAGACTCTCAGAGTGCACAATTTAATGGGGAGGCACAAAAAGAACTATATACAAACAAGACATGTGCATGCACAAACACACAGTTTAAGGGAAAGAAAAGGCTTATTGCAGAAGGTAGGACTTTTGCTGAGACTTGAAGAAAGGCATGAGGCAAAAATAAGGGAAAGATATGCAGGCATGGGGGACAGGGAGAAAAGGCCCAGTCAGGAGATGGCATGTGAGGAAGAGCAATGAGGTCAGTGTCACCAGATCAAAAAGAATGTAAAAGCCAATAAGGTGTAAAATGACTGGAAAGGCGGAAGGGGGCTCCGGTTATGAAAGGCTTTTAAAAGTCAGTGAATTTTATTTGATCCTGGAGGTAAAAGGGGAGTCACTAGAGTACTGACATTGATGGGGTGGGGCACAGCACGGCAGTCAAGACTGCTCCTTTAGGGAAGACAAGAGTAGGGAGACCCTTGAGGAAAGGAGAACCAATCAGAAAGCTACTTCAGACATAAAGGTGTTAAGTAGTAAGGGACTGTACCAAGCTGGAAGCAGTGTCAGAGAGTAAAGAGATTTATAAAGATAGAAACAGGTCTCAACAACTGATTGAATATTGGGGGTGTGAGGTTACAGCCAGTAAGGATGACATTTACACCTTGAGCTTGCGTGACTGAGAGGCTGATGGTACCCTCAACAGTAATAGCAAAATTGGGAAAAGGAAAGGGTTTGGGGGGGGGGGGGGGCGATGGTGTGCAAATGCATTTCAAGTTAAGGAGTGATAAAATCTAGCTGTCCTTGATGAATGAACCCTAAATTCAAGTCACTTGGCCCAGATGAACCTAGGTTCCTTAAAGAATTGAGAAAAGTGTCTGTTGAGCCATCATCAGCGATATTGTATAAAATGGAAAAGGTGCCACAGATTGGAGAACAAATGTCTTGATTTTTAAAATGGGGGAGAAAAGAGTCTGTAAATTACAGCCCTTAACACTGGCTTTAATTGTAGCATTGACTTTAATTTCTTAGAAAATTAGGTAATAGATTATTAGAGAAAAGGTATAAAGGGAAACTATGAATTACAAAGAGCCAGTATGGATACAAGGAAGTAAGCCAAAGAACATTAAAAAAAAAAAGTCACTGAAGTAGTAGAAGGAAATATTACTTGTTTTATACCTCAATCTAACCAAAACTTTTGGTAAAGGATTACATGCCTTCTGTGAGGAAAAGGTAATAGAACCAAACTAAATTCAGTATTGGCTGGATGGCCACACTCGAGTAGTTAATTAAATTCAATGTCAATATGGCGGGTATCCAGTAGAGAATTGCTTTGTCCTATGATATTTAACATTATAATCAGTGACTTGAATAATGCATAGTAGATGACCCAAAGCAGGAATATCCAGTGTCAACAGGTGACAGAATCAAGACCCAAAAGGATTCTGACAAAATAAGAGCACTGAGCTGAATCTAGAAAGATCCAATTCAGTAAGGTTAAACCCTACATTTGGGGACAAAAAGGAAAAAAAAATCACCCTTACAAACATTACTGGGGTAGAGAGTGGGGGAGTATATATTGATAGAAAGTAGTTTTCTGAAGATAAAGAAGTTTTAGTGGCCTGCAAGCTCAAGGTGAGTTAGCAATATGATAATATAAGTGGAAAAAAACAAAACAACGAATACAATTTTGAGCTTGCACGAGAAGGGTTAGAGAGGACAGACTCCACTGTACTCTGCCCTCATCAGACCTTACTGGAGTACTATAATGGTACCAGGCACCATAGCGTAAGAAGGGCATTGATTAACATGAGAAGTAAAAAGGTCCTTAAGTCCATGACATAAGAATCAGTTGAAGGGACTGGCCATCCTTACCCAGGGAAAAGACTCAGAACAGACAGAATAGCTGTCTTTAAATTTCGGAAGAGCTATCAAGCAGATGAGGAGAATTAAACTTCTGTTTGGCCCCAGAGATCAGAACACCAATGAGTGGGAGTTGTAAAAGTGGCAAATTTAGACTCTATGTCAGGAAGAAAAAAAACCACTTCATAGCAGTTGGCTATTCAAAAGAAGAATACTGCCTAGAGAGGGGGTGCCTCCTCCCACTCTCCAAGCAGAGGTAGAACGACCACTCGTGAGGAATGTTAGGAGATATTCTTTTGTGGGCTGGATTACATGGTCAACAAGGTCTCTTCCACCTCTCAAATTCTCAAAATTTGGACAGAATTGACTAAATATTTCTTGGACAGGCAACGGTTTAGATGTCACCTGTCTCAAAGCTATGTGGGATCTAGTTTTTCTGTTCCACTCTAGAAAACTCAGAGCCAGGGCTTATCTTATTGCAGAGAGGTATTCTACGCTGTGTGTGGGAGTTGAGGGAGGAGTGTGCTAACTGCAAATTAACTCAGCAATTCCAAGATAAACTTTTGTATATTCAAGAAATCACTTTAAAATGCTGCAGAATAAGTGCCCCTTAGTAATCAATAATTAGGAGGGGTTTGTAGACAGCCAGCGCAAGGCAAGGATGAATACGTATCTAAAAAATGATGGTGCCAAAGAGAAAAGCAGCTGACACTTGGTAATCTGACAGGATAAATATGGCCTAATGAGGGAAAAGTAAATTACCATCTAACAGCATCATCTTTAAATCACTCTCATGTCATCCTCTGGCTTCCTGACCATATCTGAGTTACTCTGCTTTGTTCATTCTATTCTACCTTCAAGGTGGCCCATCTCTGATAGTTTGTTCTTGGATTTTTTTAAAAAGCAAACTTAATTTAAAATGTTCCATTAACAGTGGAATAAAATTTAGATACAATGAACAAAATATCAAAGCCATCAAGTATATGCCATTATTTTAGCAAAAAAATTTTAATGCATGTATGACATCTACAATTTATTATTAATAACTGGCATTTTAATAGTGCTTTAAAGTTTGCAAAACATTTTACATACATTAACTCATTTGATCCTCACAACAACCCTGTGAGGTAGGTATTATCCAGGTATTAGCCCTATTTTACACATCAAAGAACTGAGGCTGAGAATTAAAGTTACTTGTCTGAGGTCACACAGCTAGGAAGTATCAGGAAATGACATTCAAATCCCAGCCTCTCATTTCCAAGTCCAATACTCTTTCCACTATGCTGCAAATATTCCTTCTGAAGGTTTAAAACCCTCACCTGTTCTTTTTTAAAGTTACAAAAACAAAACCACTAAACTTAGCTTAAAAAAAAAAAAAGGATAACCACTGGTTTGGAAAAAACAACAACGAAACATTTGATTGAATTCCACAGCTCATTTTTCTTGAAAGCAAATTTTTAACATTCAAATGAGAACAAGTAAAGATGAATTTCTAATGAGAAACACAAATTGACACTTTAAAATAGCAACAGGGACAAGCTCCTTCCATGAATAGTTTTTAATCCTTCAGATTTTTTTAAGCCTAAAGAGATTCAAACCAGCCTCCCCAGTTAAATGAGCCTTGCTATCAAAAATGTACCCAACTATCTCAATTCTTGGCATTGCTCTCTCTTTGTCAGTGTCCTTTACAGCAAAGAATCAGTTCCAGGACCTTAAAGAAAATTCCAGTGATATGTTTAACTTGGATGGAGCTAAAAATGAGACCAATGGGATACACTGGCACAATAAATTAGTCACTTTGGCTCCAGAGAAAGTATGTCATGAACATTAGAAAATCAGGTAGAGGTCAATGTGGAGATGGGCTTAAAGCAAGTAAGAAGACTATCCTGACATACACTACATTATCATCATCACGAATGCGAGGAGTCTGCAGATTCAGATTGAATGGTATTTTGGGGCAATCTCATAGTGGACAAGGTAACTCCAAAGTTGCTCAAAGGAAAAACATTTGTCCCCCAAAAGTTGGCCAAATCCAGAGGTATGTAATGTATTAAAAGTATATCAAAGATCATAGATGTTATTCATGTGAACCGTAATGGATGTTAAGCCATTTCTATGGAATGGGCAGTCAAGCAGATGAAAGATTAAACAGTATGTCACTAGTAGACGCTAAGTAAATTTCAGTGAAACAGGTAAAAAGTTGATACTTATATGTCATCTCCACTAGGCAGAAACCTGGCTATAAAGCACAGAATGGTTTATGCCATTATTTTTATATTTCCCTTTCTGCCTGAGTAGTGATAAGCTTTTAAAGCAGGTGTAAAATACAGCCATTGGAAATATTAAACATATTACAATTGTTCCTTGTTTCATGGTATAAGATTTATATAATTTAAAATCACATCAACTTTTTAAAGGTAAAATTATGTCAATAACAAAACAGCAATGTTTAAAACAAGTGCCATGTGTATGAAATTCACTTCACTCTTGCAGACGTTCATTGTTCACAAAGTCCTCATTAACACCAGTGTTATTATACTGCAGTCACCATTTGGTGCAGTGTCTCAGTTAATACATTAGCTCAATGCCACGGAGACAATAAAACTGATTTTTTTTTTAAATTTTTGGTTTGCTTTATTGCACTGCTCTTACTTAACAACACTGGCTTTCAAAAATCCTCTTCCATTTACCTTGATTTCTTTTTATTTTGGGGAGAGGTGGAACAGTTTGGATTACTGCACAAAATGAAAGCCTTTCACAAGCGTTGAAAAAGTTTATTTTATTAGTTACAACTATATAAAATGTATCATCATAAACCATTTAGCTGGTCATTAAGTGTTTGCAACAGCCTAAAAAGATCTTTTTTTAACAATCTGACAGGTTCACAAAATTTATTTCATGCTGGGGGGTGGGAGGGATAGCAAATATCTTTAGTCTTCTACCTGTACTTAGGATTTCTGTCAATGGTACATTGGTTAAAAGCAAAGTGACAACCCCTTTTGTACATCAAATTGTAAATTTTAATGTTTGCATTAGAATAGTCTTTAGATCACTCTTCAACAAGAAACAGAAATGTAACTAACAGCAAACTTCAAATACAGGAACACTCTCCAGATTAACAACTCAAAATAAAACAAAAAATTAATGTAAAATGTAAATCACATATAATACAATTGAAGTGTCCAGAACAATTTAAATAATTTTAAATATTTTATTTTTTAAACTGCTACAAATGCTTTATACAATATTTCAACATAAAGTCCCCATAACAGAAATGTAACAAAATGGGAATGATAGTGAAAAGAGTTAAAGTGGCACAATTCACCAAACAAGTATTAAACTACAAATTTTAAGAGGTAGATTACTTTTAAAAGTCAAAAACAAATAGGGTATGTGAATGAAACGCAATTTCCACCAACTCAGTCATTGACCCTTTTTGAAAAGGGCATAGAAATGCATGGTAAAGTATTTCCCAACAGTAACATCATACTTAAGGAGACCAATCGGTTACTTTTAATCTCAATAAGAGAATGAAGTGTAAGACCTGGTACAGTAAACTCGTTTAATATTTATGTGTAGAGGCATACATTTATACAGACCTGCTTTCTTTTATCCTGTGCATTAATAAAATGCTACACAGCATCCAATAATATTATCATTATAAATTAGTGCCAGGTAATAATCTGAAGAGGACAGTTTCCATTTGGATACATAAAACAGGAAATTAGGAAATTCATAAAAGAGTCCAAATCCAACCTGGTTTCCTCAGAATTATGCTGGCAATCCACACTTGATAAGAAAAAAAAGAAAGAAAAGTAATGGGGTAGGGAGAATCCTGACAATTTAAATTCCTTTCCTTCTACTAATTCATTTAAAAGAAGGCATCAAGATAATGTGACCAAAATACTTGAAAATGAGTGCATAAGAATTTGTTATCCCTGAATCCACAAGCTATTGATAAAACAGGGAACTTGCTTTGCAAGAATAAATTCAAATTGTCTTTCTCTGTGCCATTTACCAAAAGCAGGGCAACACTAAAATCTGCGTTATCAGTCCAGTGATGAAAGATTCAATTCACCTCAGCCCATTTTTACAGTACCCTTCTCTTTGCATCTGAATCATCCTGTAGCCCAGCATGCATCACGCGCCACGGAAGAAACATATGCCTTACACTAACAATATTAGCACAAAGCCTGCAGGCAATCACGGTTGGATTTAAGATTTTTTGAGTCAGCTTCAACCGGTCTTGAAAGCTTGGTGGATTTCACATCCATTGTCGTAGTGCTTATCCTAAGTTGAGCATGCAATAGCTTTACTTTGTCAATTAAGATTTGTTTTGTTTTGTTTTTACAGGAGGTTCCTAGAAAATAAGAAAACTGAAGATAAATGACAAAATAATATAACCTGTTTATGAACTGAACATGCTTAAAAAGAAAAAGGTGAGTAGATTGTAAGACAAACAGTATTAAGACAGTGATGTAAATGAGCTTGAAGAAATACTTAGGAATTAAAACTTCTAACCAAAAGAAGACAAACAAAAAGAAGTCAGCAAAGAATTGCTTGTTATATCAGCAGATTTTCATGGAAAAATCTATTTCTCTTTCATCAAGTCAATATTAATTGGAAATCTAATGTGTTTAAATTCTCTTCAAGCACAAGATCTATTAATTAAGCAATCAACAGGATTTATTATGCAAGTCTACATATAAAATATAGAAGTTATTCTAAACTATGCCCAGACCTATTTATTTCACAAATATTTTTAAAGTGTAATCTTTACTGAAATGAAGATAGAAGGAGAGGAAAACGCACTTCTTTCTCTATGAGCCTTCAACTGGCTATCTTGGATGGATATCCTGAAATTAATCTTGGACTGCAGATTCAACTCCTTGGCATGCCAAAGAAAGGTCTCAACACCTAGCTTATGGAAATGGCATTAAAACAAAGAGTTCATTATATTAAGCAAGAAGTGTGATAGGTAGAGGGGAAGCCAAAGACTGGTGATACACAGTTTCCTTTGCTCCTTTGTGCTGTGAAATTTCCTTAGTTCATTTTTTTTCTTCACACTGATTGGTCTACGGGCTTGTGTGCTAAGTAACAATGTTAAGTAACAAGCAGATTCTGCTGAGCCACTCACCATGCTGAACAGAAAAGTATGTATGACTAATTAAAACGGTCAGCTTCAAACAAAAAGGTTGAAAAAAATGTGTGTGAGGGGTAGATGCTAGGGGAAGATGTCACTGTATAAACTGGTCCTTAAACTGAAAAGCAAGCATAAGAACAATGCAAAATCTCCAGTTACTATACCTTTAAAAAAAAAAAAAAAGGAAAGGAATATACTGTTTTTTGATGGTGTCTGAATATGCTCAGACAAGCGCAATGAATATTATTAAAAACTTATGATAAAAATGACTATGTCATACAGTGGCTGCCTTTCTTCAATTCCAAGTTTTCATTAGAAAGAATTTGACAATGAGAAGTATTTGAAAGTAAAGAGAATTTTTGTTTCTAAAGGAGAAAATTCTTTTAGTTTCTAATTCAATTCAAACAAATATTTATCTGGGCTATAGAATCAAAAGCAGCTGTCATACTTTAAGGAAAACTGACTCAGGAAACCAATGCTTGGAGTTGCCATTTAGCAGACAGAGCTTAGAAAGAGAAAAGTGACCTCTGCTCAAGAAGCACGTCTTTCTTGCACATTTTTTAAACAATCAAGTCTTCATTTCTTTGTAAACATTGTGTTTTTCTGAGAACACTTCACAACTCTTATCGCCAGCTACATGGTAAACCCCCAATACTGAAAGTGAGACTGTTAAGAATTCACTTATTTTGCATTTGGTCGACACAATTACATACATGACCCAAGAAGAGAAAATGGTAAGGGAAAACTATAGCCAGTATTTTAATCTCATTATCTAAATGTTTTAAGTTTTTCTGCATACCAACAATATAATATTCCCTTAATTACTGAAAAATGCCACTAAACCACTGCAAAAGGGGTAATGCTGTATTCTCATAGGACCTTCTGAACTATTAAATAAATATTCTATGAGATTATTCAAAATAGTTTTTATATAACTTCCAACAAAGGCTGTACTTTTATTAATACCTTTGCTGCTGTGTTAAACAATAATTTTTTGCTTTTTATAATTCACTTTTTCAGATCAATTTTCCACTCAAAACTATATAAATAGAATTCCAGCACAAAAGAAGCAATTCCCTTTAGAAAATATTCAATTAAGGGGCCCTCCCCAAAGAGCTATGTGAGGCACATACTAGAGGTATTTTAAAGAATTAATTACATGGGAGTGCTTGAACTCATAACAAATTCATGAGCCTGCTTCTTTTCCCAACCATGAATATATCAGAATAAAACATACAACAGAACCTGCAGCCAACAAACCTCCTGAAGCAGAGCCTTCACCCTCAAAATATGGGCCATTGACCTTGACAAAGATGCATCCTGTACGTGCCCTTTCATAGTTACCAGTTTTGATTACTGATAAAATGTATCATTTCTGTGAATTTAGAAGATTTACATGTGCATGTGTTTATATACATACACACACAGAGACATATATAATATACATTATGTAGGTCGGTCATGGCTTAAGAACAAATGTAGTTTAATATTTACAACAAAGAAACAATTAGCTATTCATAAATGGGGTTTTAAACAGCTGAAGCTAACTAGTTAAATAATATCTCTCCTTAATGGTTCTTCCTCTGTCGTTAGCCATGGTACAGCATAAACCCCACAAAGGCACAAACATTTATTTGAACAAATGTATAATGATACGTAATGGAATTTTATGTTCCAAAGCTGACCGTGTCAATCCAATTACAATCCCTGATTCACTTAATGCTGCAAGGCAATTTTCTTCCGAGACAGAGTAAGAACAAACAAGCAGTTAGAATGAAATTCTGGAACCAAAGGATGGACAGTACCATTTCAAAAGGCAAGACTTAAAAAAGCATTTTGAAGAAATTTGGGCATTATATCTGGCACTGAGTGTGGGAATGCTTTGTACACAGGAATCTCAAGAATGTGTTCGTCAATTCCAGATTGCTTTCCCCAGCTGATTAAAAATATCATAAAGCTGAAGAATCCAATGTAGCAAAATTAAGTACCACAATCACTTTGTCTTTCAACAAAACTCTTTACCATACAACATAAAACTATGGTACTAAAAAAAAGTTCAAACACTCCAATTTTAGAGAAAGGTAAACATGGATCCTAATCCATTAAACTGACATATCTATTGTTTAATTAAAAAAAGGCTCAATAAGTTCTCAGGGTTCCTGTGTTGCTGTCCCATTCCAAGTTATCACAGTCTGTCTTACCCTCATCGTGCCTTTCTGCCCAAAAAAGGACACTTCTTATCATTCTTGTTAAAGGAATACAAGGGAAATGTGCAGCATATTCAAAGGAAAAAATTGACATTTTGCCAATATGGTAAATACTAGAAATGATGAGCAATAACAATGCCCTGATGAATGGCAGCAGGGAAACAAATTACCATCACCAAAAGAAGCAGTGAGCATGCTCACCAATATCAGGAATCACATACAAGGGGAAACAACTCTAAAGTCATAAATTATGAAGGACATTTTCACTCAGTTTCATGTCTTCTTTTAGCACAGATAGTATTTTCCCGGATTTCCAATTCTACTTACAACCAGCTATTTTCTGTAAATGATGCTATTTCATAATTCCTCAAGGATGAAATAAAACTTGGCCATTCAACCACTCAAAGCATGGATATTCTCCTTCAAGTTTCGCAATAATCGCTGTCTTTTTAAGAGCTCAAGTTATATGATTTAGAGATATTAACAGCAAGGGGGGGCTTTTCCTCCACTACAGGAGAATAGCTTACCTGAAATCCTTGACCTCCTGCTTTGTACTGCTCTCTTCTCTCTTGCTTTCAGTGAGGTCTACAGAGGCCGCCAGCTGCAAGCTTCGAGTGATGGGCCCTCCACTCCTTTCTCTAGATTTGACACTGAATCTATCTGACTTTTTCTTGTTCGCTAAAGCAGGCTTGCTTTGTAAAACAGCTTTGCTTTTCTGTACTCTCACGTGTAGGTTCCGGGATGTTTTGCTGGAGAGATGAGCAGAATTGTTCTTGGCTACTGCTTTTGATTTCTTCCCCTCCATATGAGACATTTTGGTCATTCTTACAGGACTGGAGTTCCTCAGAGAAGAAGAGCTTGATTTTTTTGACTTTACCGAAGGTACGAATTTCACCTTCTGTTTTGCTCTATAGGATGGAGAGGGGGATGGATTTGTGGTGGGCCCTGAGCTCCTTGCTCTCGTCTTGCCCAAATGGGTTTGCATGCTCTGCATTTTAATCTCAGCATCAGCTGTCCGTCTTCGTTGGTTGCTACTTTTCTCACTGCTTGCAGGTGATGAGATTCCACTTTTCTTAGACGAATGAGAAGCGCTTCTTTTGTTCGAAGGAGAAACTGGCTTTTTAGGACAGCTGTAAGCTGCATGTTTATTTAGACTTCCAATGTAAGTGAACTCACGATCACAGTAAGGGCAAATATGTGAGTGAGAATCTGAATCATTAATTCTTAAGTCTGCCTTTTGCTTGGCAGATTTATTTTTTTGTAGGATTGCTTTATGGACTAACTGATTTTTCTTCTTCAGTGCACTTAATTTGAGCTTGTTAGAGGACACTTTGCTGAGTTCAACACTAAAATTTAGTCTTTTGGGTTGCCCCATACGTCTAAAGGTATTTTTCCCAGAGTTATCTATGACCACCACACCATTTTTGGGTTGTACAGTCTGTTTCAGTGGTACTGGATTTTTCTTAGGTGTGTACCTCTTTTTGTCACTAGCTGAAGCACATGCCAAGATATGCTTGTGTAATTCAGGCATGTTGTCAACACCTTTCCCACATTTGGTGCAGCGGATGGCAGTAGTAAAAGTCTGTGGGATATTGTGAGTGGTGAAATTTGTGGCTGTAACCCCAATTCCCATAGGGTTTCGGTGATGATACTGAAATGGGGGTGGTTTAAAGCTTGGGTAGTGCTGATTGAGGCCCAGTCGGACATCTGGATCTTTTGACTTTACTCCAGAAGCCATTATTTTTATGGTAGTATAAAGCTCTTCTGAAGAGTCATTTACTTCTTCCTCCTCCTCCTCCTCTTTAGAAGCTTCTAAAGAATGTTCTGGTAGACTGTGAACATGGTCTGCCTTGGCCTTAGTGGGGTCTGTAAAATTCTGGGGTCTGAGGGTGCCACTTTCAAACTCATGGTGTGTACATTCCCTATCTGGATGGAGATCTCGTTGGTGCTGTTGTAAATTACACAAAAAAGCAAATTCTTTTTTACAGACCGAACACACAAATATATTCCCAACTCCATGAAGTAAAAAACGATGTTCTGATAAGCCTGTTTTGTCCCTAAACAGTTGCACACAGAATTCACATTTGAAAGGCCATTCTTCAGCATGAATAGTCAAATGTTTGGTTAGATCTTTAATAGAAAGAAAAGGTGATTCACAAACATTACAAATAAAGTTCTTATTGAATGTTTCCTGCACAATATCCTGTTCAACTGATGGCTGTGGATCGTCACTTGGTTTCTGATCCTCATTCTCTGTGTCTTCTTGTTTGAAAGATATAGGGAGAGGTGCTTCCAAGTTATCACCAGATGAAACAACAGATGAAACCACTGAGAGGGGTGGTGGTGATGGGGAAGAGGAAGAAGAGGAAGAAGAGAATAAAGAAGAGGAAGAAGAAGAGGACGAGGAGGAAGAAGAGGAAGAGGAGGAGGAAGAGGAGGAAGAAGAGGAAGAAGAGGAAGAAGAGGATGACGATGAGGAAGAAGAGGAAGAAGAAAGTATAGGTGGCCCAGGTGAAGCAGCAGAGTTTAGAGGTTCAACAGATGGAACAGGAGATGCTGATGGCGACACTGTAGGTGAAAGAATGGGAAGTGGTGACTGTGTAGTGGTATTAGAAAGTGGTGAGGGACATGAAGGAGGAGAAACACTGGAAGACGGAGCTGGAATTGGTAAAGGAAGAGTAGGAAGAAGAGGTGGGGGAGGTGTAGCAACAGTTAATACAGGTGGAGGAGATGATGGATTTGTTGGGATCAGGAGAGGAGGCAACTGGCCAGAGGACATAGAAGTCTGTGGTAGAGGTGATGGAGAAGTGCAAGGAGAGGAATGAGCAACTGGAGCAGATAAACTAGAATCTGGGTCAAGATCAGGTTCTGGCTGGGGATCTAATGATTTATAAGGACTTGGGCTCCTATTTTCATCTGGAACTTTTTCCAGGGCTAAATCTACACCATTGTACTCATTGAGAAGAACCTTCTGTAACATGCAGGTTGTTGGCTTCTTCTTTTTTATGCCACTACAGGTAGGTTGCACTGAGTTCTCTTTGTATTCCTTGATATCCATGTCACTACAGGATTTCTTATTCACACTAAGATCTAATACAGATTCCCAAGGGACCTGAGACTTTCCTGTAAGCTCAGACTTCTGCTTTACACCACTGGATAAATCCAGGGGCTGCTGATTGCATACATTACCAAAAGTGGTGCTAGTTGCCCAGTCTTTGGACATTTTGTAATCATCAAAACATGAAGGGCTCACTGTGTCTCTCTCTTCCCTCCCAGATGAACTCCAAGCAGGTGAACTACTGTGGCTTTCTAATTTGGGTATTTTAGAACTAACAGCTGAATCATTCCATGTTGCTTTGCCTTCACCTTGTTTTCCAAAATCTCGAAGAGCAGGACTATGCTGTGGAGAACTAGGAGGAGAGCTGGTTCTTCGCTTAAACCTACTCGATGACACAGGCAAAACAGAAGAAGATGATGATACAGATGAACCTAATTTAGGGATGTCTGTTGCAGATATAACTGTTATCTTGTTACTATCTTGTGTTTGAAGAAGTTGTTTGAGCTTTGAAGACAAAAAGACACTTTTTTCTTTGTGATAAGGAACAGTCTCTGTAGCGGATACACTGAGAGGCAAGTTTAAGGAACAGGATGGTGTTATAGGTTCCGACTCAGTTTCTGCTTTTATTTTAGGTAAAAAAGGTGGACTAGTGGTTCTCCGCTTCTTTGAATCACTATTGGTGTTACTAGAGGAGTCCTTGGGAAGATCTTCTGCTACATGCACTTGAGAAGTCTTTATACTCTGAGTAATCTCCACTGTAACAGGAGTAAGCAAACAATTTAGGCCATACAAATCTGCAGAATTAGACTCCATTTCAATCACATCACAATTACTAGTGCTGCTATTAGACTGAATCTTCCCATCAATATAATAATTTAAATTTTCAGAAATATTACTGGAAATATCCATAATGTAGACATCATCTGATTCTCCTTCTTCTTCTAGTTCTGTGCTTGCTATATATACATTCTGGGTTGGCTGGGTCTGCTCTGCTGGAAGTTGTGGTTCTTCAAGTAAGAATCCTTTTCTCCTTACTCCTTTTGGAATCAGATGACGTTCATGAACCCTGCGCTGATGCCTCCGCATATTTGTATGTGTTCCAAAAACCTTTTTACAGTATTTGCAGGGATGCAATTCTTTGAGGTCTCCATTCTCTTCTGCAACAGAAGAAATTGCAATTTCTTGAGAAACTCTCTCTGAATCCAAAATCATGCAATCTTGCAAAAGACTGGAAGTATTTGATTCATCTTTAAGATTTATCTCATCTCCAAACACTGGGCTATCTACAAGGTCATCAGGCTGTTGTAGTGTTAAGATTGGTTTCCTTTTTGGCCCTGCTTCATGACGCCTCTCATGCCTTCTCCTGTTAATCTGGGTACCAAAAGCTTTTCCACAGTATCTGCATTTGAAAGCATGATTGATAGTAGATATATGGATATGCATGTGACGTTCAAGTCCCTGTTTGGTTGTAAACTTCCTTTCACAATGTTGACAAGGAAACATGAATGTTTCATATACATCACCATTGGAATCTCCCTTTGTTTTAGGAATTTTGACAGCTGGTATTACTTCAAGAGAGCCATCTAGATTTTCAGTTATATTTCTGAGTTCTTCTGATGGTCCTTGTTTTTCTTCACATTCTATTTCTGGCTCTCTCTCAGAACTTTCATTTGGTATATTAGCATCTTCTTCCCCTTCCTCTTCTTCTTCCTCTTCTTCATCCTCCTCCTCTTCCTCCTCCAAATCATCTGATCCACAATGCACTATTTCAGGTGTCCCTTCTGGCAGCGTTTGAGGCTCAGAGATGGGAGGAGGGATTATTAATTTGGGAAGTGCATCCTGATTTACCATCTCCTGAATAACAGCTGTCTGTTCTAGGGAAAGCACTGCTGAAGCTGAAGGCTTCTGTTCTTCTTCTTTAGGTCCTAGAAATAAAAAAAAGGAGAAGTAAAAGAGAAATAAGAAGTTAGCTATTTAGAAATAATTCCATACTATTCTAAACATTCTTCCTGCCACTAAAATACTTAAAAGGCATGGTCAGTAACAAGTAACTCCTTTCTATGCAGAGCTACATAATAACTGCATCACATTAATGGACTACTTAAAGTTTACAAAACATTTTTTCCACAACAATCCATTATAAAGATGAGAAAACTTAAGCCCAAAGAGGTAGAGTGATTTTCCCCCAGGCATATAACTATTAGAACCCTCAAGTCAAGAATTTTTTCCCACTACTCTTCAGTGAATATCTTTATCAAAGCTTAGTAAATGAGAGCACAGCAAAAGAATCTGGGAATGAATAGCTAGACATGTAGGAAAAAGGAGAAATCAGTCTCGTGAAAATAAGGGAAGGAAGACTATCAAGAAACATGGTGTCAAAAGCTGCAAATTTAAAAAAAAAATCATTAAATTTAACAAGTGTGAAATTATAAGTAGAATTGTGTGAGAAGTGAGAGGGAGGTTAGGAACTGTATGTAAGGACAGCTTTTTTTGGTTTTGTTTTTAATGAGAGAAAAAATGTTAAGACCCTAAGAAGACAGCAGGGTCAAGCAATGAGTGATTTTTAAAGAGGAAGGAGACCTGGACACATTAGCAGGGCAGTGGAGAAAAAAGGCAATTGAAATAGGGAGAAGGGATAATCAAAGGGACAGGCACAAATGGGAGCTTGGCACTGGCAAGAAGGAACACCTCATTTTGAGACTGGAGTAAAGGAGGACAGGATTAGAGGGAGGAGAGACTGGGGTAAAAGAGAGGCTAACATTAAAGAGTTTGGTATGAAGGTATGAAGAAAGAAAGAAAAAAGCAAGTTACTAACAGATGGCATCAATTTATTCAGTCAAGTAGGAGGAAAGGAGCTCTGCTGAAAAAGAGGAAGGGGGTGGCTTGCAGAGAAAAGTGGGATTTTTCTTCCCTGTATTTCATTTTCTTTTGAAAAGAGTTGGTACAGCTTTTGTGATCTGTGTAAAATCTTCTGTCCAATGTTTTCGGAGCAACATTATTATGACCAGAACTTTTCTTCGAGTCTTTTAAAAATACGGTTGTCAGTACCTCCTAGTTATAAAGAAGCTACTATACACATCCTAAATACTGGGAGTTTACATTTTATCAATTTTTTTGTTCTTTATATTTACATAATTTCAAATTGATATACAAAATTATTTTTGTGATGATGGAATCTACCTTATTCTCCAAACACTTCCTGAAACCCTGGTCAGGAGAACCAGATGACAGAACTGCCACTGCTGGTCTGTACAGTAAATTATTTTGTTCCAGAAATCTTTTTTTGGGTTTGCTTTGGAAAGGGAATCTCTGGACTCTAAATGGAAAACACCAGAACTTCAAAGAAAAATGACAACAATATAATAATAACAATATAATCATCACTGAAGGAAATATAAACTATATACTTCCATTCAGGCAGCATTTGTCCTAAGTCTAGTAACAAATATTTCTGATAAGTCCATTTTAAAATAAAATATCTCTCTCCCCAAATGGTTGTTAATAACAAGAGAAAAGCAAGCTGGGTACAAGGAGGCTACAGAAGAGGTATTGAACATACAACCCAAGGGTCACATGCAGCCCACAAACTGAGGTCCAAACCAGATTAAAATATAATTGGAAATATTTAACAAAAAAACCCCCAAAAATACAATAATCCCATTTCTATTTGAATTTGACACCACTGGACCACGTTGCATGTTACCAACAATGACTTTTGATTAAGAAGAGAATATAACACTAACAATGTGTACAAAGAGAAAAACTGGTAGCCAGTAATGTTTAAAAGATGTATAATGATGGACAACCTATCTATCACACTGACATCCATGAAAAATAGAATTAGGATTCAATGAGAAGGTACGAATCATAAATTTAGTACTGGAAGGGTCTGTTGAGCTCATGTCCCAGATTAGGAAGCTAAGGTCCAGTTACCCAAAGCTCACAGGGAATAAGTGGCAGAACCAGGATTCCAACAGTGAAAGTTCTGCCATCTATGCCAAGGAAAGGGTGCTCGCAGGGGTAAGATGAGATCTATCAGACTACTACATTTGAGTATCCAGAACTAGACCCAAAAGAAAGTACTTGTTACTACAGAAAAATAAGAAACTATAAAATACTGAACAGATGTCAATTCCATTACTCATTCAGGTCCTTTGTTTTTCACAGTACTTCAACCTTTGCTGAACAAACTGGGAAAACTAACATCTTGCATGTGTAGAAATACCAGAAAACGGAAATATTTTAAATCATGTAAAAGAAATCATGATTAGATAACTCAAATAGACATAGATATATACAAGTATAGTAACATACAGATAGACTTCTCATAATTTTTCAATATTTGAATTGAATGTAAAGGACTCCCTCAATTCTAAAATCATATGGCAAGAGCATGCAGAAAAAAATGCAGACAACAACTAGTCTAAAATTAAGAGTAGGGATAAAGGCAACATGGAGTATTCAAAAAAAACCAGGTTTCAAGTTCTAGCTGCCATTTAATACTTGAGCTACCTTTTGACAATTTATCTCAGTTTCCAAATCTATAAAAAGAATAAAATACTCCTGCAGTCCATCTAGGATTATCAGTATTAATCCAGTCATAACAGGGTGATAACGTTGGGTCCTCAAAGACTATGCCACCAGATAACACAAACTTATGGAGTTCCTTATAAAACTAGAAAGGTTTTGCATACAAATCTGGCGACACACACTGTTTCTGTCAACCAAGAACAAGTCAGAGGAACTCATCACCAGAAAGCTGTCCAGCCCAAGCAGTGACATTCTTTAGGCCCAGAAATTTAGGAAGTGCCCATCACTGATGAATTGGCAAAGTATTTTTTCTAGATATCAGCCTTGCTTTTCCTCCTGTTTTAATATATCTATATTATAAATCCAAAGCAAAGTGCACTGATGAATGAAAACTAATTCTGGATGTTCAGAGAATACATACAGAGTGAGTCTTCAGGAATCAGTCACTGGGAGGGAAGAAGAAGAAAGTGCTAGGGACATCAGATAATAGGAGAGCAGAGTTTTAACTAAGAGTTAGGGAGTTGGTGTATGTGCTAGCAGAATGGATTTTGCTTTTAAAGAAAATGTCAACTTTTTTTCTTCCCCAAGGCAAATTTCATGA
>JAQQSK010000189.1:0-32217 GCA_028658325.1 Potorous gilbertii
GATGAGCTCACAGCTCCAACAACAATGAATTAGTGTTCCAACTCTCCCACATCCTCTCCAACATTTATCTTTTTCCTGTTCTATCATGTTTGCCAATCTAATCGGTGTGATGTGGTACCTCAGAGTTGTTTTGATTTGCATCTCTCTAATGAAAAGGGATTTAGAGCATTTTTTCATATGGTTATAGATATCTTTAATTTCTTCCTCTGAAAATTGCCTATTCATATCCTTTGACCATTTATCAATTGGGGAATGTATTGTTGTACATTTGACTCAGTTCTCTATATATTCTAGAAATGAGGCCTTTATCCCCAAGATTAGCTATAAAAATTTTTTCCCAGTATACTACATCCCTTCAAATTTTGGTTGCAGTGGAGTTGGTTGTGCAAAAACTTTTCAGTTTAATGTAATCAAAATTATCCATCTTATACTTCATAATGCTTTCTATCTCTTCTTTAGTCAATCATTCTTTGCCTTATTAAAGGGGCCATCCTGTGATTACTTCTTGCATATGCAATGAATGGGCATTACCTCACCCTAAGAGAGTACAGTGCATCCTAGATCATCTCCAGTCATCCTGATGAATATCTTGTCACTGGATTCAGATGACTCTGGAGGAGAAGTGAGGTTGGTGACCTTGCACAGCTCTCCCTCACTTAAAACAAAGTCAAGTGCAAGTCATGTCATCATTTCGCTGATGGCATGGTCTTCTTTGGCAACGAAGGACAAACACACACACATACACACACACACACACACACATACACATACACACTTTTATTAAAAGTTGAACCAGGGAGAGCTTGAGATGACATCCATGTGCATTTGTTTGTTTGTTTTGCTGGCTTCAGTTTAGTTCCATCCCCATCCTGAGAGAATGGAAACTGCAAAGAGAACCCTTTTCAGCTTCCCATCCAACTCATCCCCTTCTCATTTCTTCCCTTTTTCTTCCCTCTTTCCCCTTCTTAAAAGCTCCAGCAGGTAGATGATAGGATTTAGAGCTTGAGGGAATCTAAGAGATCTTTTAATCCAAGCCCTTCATTTTCTAGATGAGGAAACTGGGTTATGAATCAGAAGTACTTTGCTTGCCTATGGTCACACTGGCTGCACAGCCATGTTCTGGGTTGAGCAGGCCTCACAGGGAATCTACTTCATCTATACAGGATTTCTGAAATATCTGTCCAGGTGTAATTCCCCCAAACTGTCTGATGTATCTGTTTATTCCGTTATTCGTTGTGAAATCTGTACATCCCTGTACCCTACTGACCAGAACAGGCATAGTGGAAGCTTAATATGAATTAAAGGGTTATTTCTTGACATTCTGCTCCTTAAGACATCTTAATCACAGTGATGTTGATAACCGAATTGCTTTGCTATCCCAAGCACTGACTAATTTCATAACATTTTCTCCATTTAGGAAGGACTAATATCTCCCACAGATGTTGATATCGTGATGTCAGAAGGTCTTGGAATGCGATATGCCTTTATTGGGCCCTTGGAAACAATGCATCTCAATGCAGAAGGTACTGTTTGATTTGAAATAGGACCAAACTTAGAATTTCTTGCTATGTGATATTTTTATATTTCAGTTGAATTTTTGTTGGGGAGAAAAAAAATATCAATAAAGTAATTTTACTAAGTGTGACTTTATGAAAAATAACATCATCAAAAACCCCCCACAAAAAGTTAAGTTTTTGTTAGCTAATCTTTTAGGTCTTTTGAATGGCTAATTTTTAAAAATTGTCTCCAGCTTTTTTTTTTAAAAGTGCAATGATCATGGGAGAAATACGGAAACATTCTTTGAAACCTTATTCTTGATGTGACACACTTGTTGGGGCTCCCTCACCCGGCTCTCACTGGCACCAGCAGGTTGAGTCCCAAGATCAGTAGCTTCTATTACTTTCAGGATGCAAAGGGCAACTTAATGAGTGACTGTTCTGCCAAGTCCACAAGTCTCCACTGATTTGCTTCTTAACAGGGAGCCAATAAACTCCATTCTTTGACATAAGCCTTTACTCAAATGTCACGGTAAGAACTGTAATTTCCCTCAGCACTAGCAGTACACTCTCTCCAAAGTACACTTCAGAATTCTAGAGTAGAAAAGGGGGCACAAACTTAAAACGAGGCATATTTGTGGGGTACACAAGTGCTCACAAACAACTTACAGCTCTGGCAATTCAGGACATCAGTGACCTTAATGTCTCCAGAGGACCCTTTTGATGTTTGCTGTGGGTGTGGCATGATGGACAAGGTCACTCTTCTGCTCTTATGTCTCTGCTGGACGGGCAGCTCAGATGGGATTTACTTCTTTTTGGGGCACTGATGTTTTCGCTGGGTAGACAGTCTGCTGCCCAGCAGGGTCAAGCAGGTCACCTGGCAATTAGTTATATGGGCTCTCCACCAAGCTGGGTAATATAGCTGCTAGATGAGATAGGTGGGCTGTTCAGCCACAGGACTCTTCTCAACAAAGCATCTCTGCTGAATGGGTCAGTGCACTGGAATCCCTGATCTTGCTCTCTGATAGATAGCTGTCAGGTAGAAATCCCTTCAGTTTAACACTCAGGGCCTCAACTCTGAGGTTTTTTGTCATCTCCAGACAAGAGATGATTGGATCAACCACTCATGGTTCAGAAGTGGCGTAACTGAGCCAGTAGAAATCAGGTTTATTTTGGGATAGAGGAAACATAATAGTGTTCTAAAGTTAGACGCTTGCTTTTAACAGATAAGGCTAAAGGGTATACTTTCTCAGGACTGCCGACATATTAGGTCCGGTGATAGAAAGGTTAGTGTTCAGATCACTTCTCTGAATATGAGATGTTCTCATGAAGATTCTGACTGCTTGACCTTGGGTTCTGAGCTTTAGTTTCCACCTCTGTAAAAATAATTATATTTGCACTACCCATTTCACAGGGTTGTGGTAAGGAAAGCTCTGTGTAAGCTTTAAAGCACTATATAAACAAATTGAACTACTGTTATCACCATAACAATCAATTCAGTTTAGGGGAATAGAGTCCTGAAATGTCATTTGCTTAAATGATAATTTTGGGTACTTTTACTTGGTTATATACCATACACACATAGACATTAACAACTAGTGAACCTCAGTCAATCATATAGAGGTGTAAGTAGAAATCTTGTGGCCTCACTGTACTTTCCTTCCTTCTCTACCACCCAAATCCACTGAATACTAGTTGTGTATAAGGCATTATATTAGATACTGAAAACAATCAAAAGATATCCCAGGTACCTACAGAAATCAGCAGGGAAGAAGGCATGGAGGATAGCTTCACCTTTCAAACAAATAGTCACAGAGGCCAGTGAAACCAGAAACCAGAGAAGTCAGTAGTGTGCTGCAGACGGGATGGAGACCCATAATAATTTCTTTAAACAAGAGACATCTGATAAGACTCTCTAGTTGGCTGCATAAATCCAGTGATACGGATTTCAACCTCAGTGCATTCCAAAAGGCCAGGGTTAGGCATGTAAGAACTGACTCAGAATACATTGAAAAGTCTAATTATTCTTCATACAGAAACAGGATCTATTGGAAGTTAGAATGATTTTGTCTCTTGGTTGTTGTGTTTGGTGATGTTATTTTCATAAAGCTAATACAGCAAAATGTTTATCCACACCTAATAAAATTACTTGGTTGAGATTTTTTCCCTGCCTCCCAAAATTCAACTGAAATATAATCCCCTCCAGCATATGTGTGTTTCTTTTTGTATCTGATTTCCAAAATACAAGTATATGAAGAGATTCTTACACATAGTTTTGTGCCTTACATGTAGCTGGTATTAAGTGAGTTTTGAAGGCAGGGATTGAAGGAAAATGTAGTTATGCTACAGGATTTCTACTTACATCTCTAAATGATTATGTTAGATACATTTATTGTTAATTTCCGTTTATATTCATGGTATGTAGATATGTAAAAATATCAAGTTATTGCTTTTGCAAATGATACTTGTGGCCATTCTTCCCCTAACTCTAATTCCTCAAACAGATGATTATGATGGTAATTATTCACATTTATATAGTGCTTTAAAGCTTGCCCAGAATTTCCCTCACAACAGCCCTGTTAAACGGGGAGTGCAAATATGATTATTCTCATTGTGCAGAGAAATTTCCCTCCTCACACATAGATTTGATTTTTATAATTAAGAACTACCCAATGGAAAGGTTTGATTCATTTATATGAAAGTATTGTTCATTTTATATAAAGAGGCCAGTTGATAAGCTTTGGCCTTGTTTGAATTAGGAGGTCTTAGTTCATTTTCTGACTGTATTAGTGACTGATTCACCCCAGGCAGAGAAGGAAATTAAGTTTCAGATCCCAAGACCAAATAGCCAAGGCTCTTCATAAGAACATCACATATTAAGTGGAGTTACCTCAACATAAACCTTCATGTCATAATTTATCCAGCCATTTGATGGGGACCCCTTTAGTTTCTAGTTCTTTGCCACCACAAAAAAAAGAGGATCTTTTCTTCTTTCACTAGTCTTGGGAATAGATCACGGGGTCAAAACACATGCACAGTTTTATCATTTGCTTTTCAGAATGGCTAGACCAATTTACAACTCTGACAACAGTGCATTAATGTGCATGTTTACCCATATCCCTGACAACACCTGTCCTTTCCTTTTTTGTTTTTGTCTCCATTGCAAATCTTATGGATGTAAGGGAAAACCTTAGAGTTGTTTTAAGTTGCTTTTCTCTGATTGTTGGTGATTTTGAGTATTTCTTTCATATGACTCAATAGTTTTGGTTTCTTTCCTCAAGAGCAGCCTGTTCATATTCTTCAACTACTTATCAATTGAGGAATGCCTGTTATAAATTTGAATTAGTTTCTAATAGTCTTGCTAACTCTATCTAGCTGAGACCATCTGATTTTTTGCATTTTGTTTTCTTTTTTAAGTCATAAAAAATTTTTTTTTTGAGGGGAGAAATACCAAGTGAGTTTGTGGGTCAGAATACTGTTCTACTCTGAGTGAAATCTTACTCTGAAACCAACTAGTGCCATTGTGCAGTATGTAGAACTTATATCTATTTGGTTTCTTTTCCTTTTGTGAACTTTTAGTTCCAAAGATGAACAAAGAAAGTAACATTAGATTTGAAGTCAGGGAGAATGCAGTCTTCTTAAAAGAAATCAGATTGGTGGCTGCGTTTCTGTAATTTATTTTTATCTGGTCTCCAATTTAGCAGTAGTCCCTGCCCAACTTCCACGTAATGGCAATATTTGGGCCCTCCTGGCTTAGATGAATGTCAGTAGTAACTGTTCCTCTTTGCAACATCAACCCTGAGGGTCTTCACCTCCCAGAATTTTTTTTCTAATTAAACGGGGCATTCCTTGATTCACTTCCTCAAGAGGCCTATTCACTGAATGGGCATTATATTGCTCTTAAATGAGTACCTGAAAAGGCCTTAGCCTAAAAGGGCAAAGGTCTCCTATTGCATCCTGGGCCATCTCCAGTGGTCCTGATGAATATCTGGCCACTGGACCTAGATGGCTCTGGAGGAGAAAGTGAGGCTGGTGACCTTGTACAGCACTCCCTTACTCAAATCAAAGACAACTGCAAGTCATGTCATCATTTCCTTGATGTCATGGTCTTCTTTGAAAATGAAGGACAAACACAAGTTAGAAATCACTAAGTAAGTAATGCTATCTGCTTATTCCTTGTACTTTACCAGGGAAATTTCCCTCGTCTTACATAGATTTTGTGGTTATAATTAAGAATTACCCAATGGATGGGTTTGATTGATTTATATGAAAACATTGTTCATTTTGGATAAAGAGGCCAGTTGATTGATTGAGCCGTGGCCTTGCCTGAGTTAGGAAGTCTTAGTTCATTTTCTAATTGTACCGTTGACTCATTCATGCCCAGGCAATTGACCTTTTCTGTTCGGACTTAGGTGCTCTCAAAAAGAATTAAATCTTGTCACTTGGAGAACTGAACTTTGGAACACCTTGCTTTTGATCTTCATCAGCAAGCTTTGTGAAGACTTGTCTCTTTTATTTTTGGCCTAAGAAATTTATTTATTTATTTTTAGATTTCAACATTCATTTCCACAAATTTTGAGTTCCAGTTTTTCTCCCCATCTCTCCCCTCCCCGACTCCCTAATACCTTGCATTCTGATGACTTCTTCTCTCAATGTACCCTCCCTTCTATCACACCCTACCCTTCCCTTATCCTCATCTTCTCTCTTTTCTTGTAGGGCAAGATAAATTTCTATACCTTGTTACCTGTGTTTCTTTTTCCCAGTTATATGCAATAATGATTCTCAACATTTGTTTCTAATACTTTGAATTCCAACTTCTCTCACTCCCTCCCTCCCCACCCATCCCCACTGAGAAGGCAAGCAGTTCAATACAGGCTATATATGTGTCATTTTGCAAAAGACTTCCATAATAATCATGTTGTGTGATACTAACTATATTGCCCTCCATCCTACCCTGTCTCCCCTTTTTTTTCATTCTCTTATTTGACCTTATCCCTTCCCAAAAGTGTTTACTTCTAGTTACTCCCTTCTCCCATTTGCCCTCCCTTCTATCATCCCCCTCATCCATTTGTCCCTGTTTCCCCTACTTTCCTGCAGTGTAAGATAGATTTTCATACCAAATTTAGTGGGCATGTTATTCCCTCCTTAATCCATATGTGAAGAGGGTAAGCTTTACTTTTCCACTCTCACCTTCTCCCTTTTCTTCTTCATTGAACAAGATTTTTCTTATCTCTTTTATGAGTTATAGCCTGCCCCATTCCATTTCTCTCTTTCTCCTCCCAGTATTTTCCTCCTTCACCCCTCAATTTTTATTTTATTTTTTTATGGATATCATCTCTTCTGATTCAACTCAACCTGTACTCTCAGTCTATATGTGTGTGTGTGTGTGTGTGTGTGTGTGTATGTGTGTGCACTTGTATCATCCCTCTACCTATCCAAATACTGAGAAAAGTCTCAAGAGTTACAAATATTATCTTTCTATGTAGGAATGTAAACAGTTCAGCTTTAGAATATCTTTTATGACTTCTCTTTCCTGTTTACCTTTTCATGTTTCTCTTGATTCTTGTGTTTGAAAGTCAAATTTTCTATTCAGTACTGGTTTTTTCATCATGAATGCTTGAAAGTCCTCTATGTCATTGAATGACCATTTATTCCCTTGCAGTATTATACTCAGTTTTGCTGGGTAGATGATTCTTGGTTTTAATCCCAGTTTCTTTGACTTCTGGAATATCTTATTACAAGCCCTTCGATCCCTTAATGTAGAAGCTGCTAGATCTTGTGTTATCCTGATTGTATTTCCACAATACTGGAATTGTTTTTTGCTAGCTGCTTGCAATATTTTCTTCTTGACCTGGAACTCTGAAATTTGGCCACAATGTTCCTAGGTGTTTCTCTGCCTGGGTTTCTTTCAGGAGGTGATCAGTGGATGCTTTCAATATTTATTTTGCCCTCTGGTTCTAGAATATCAGAGCAGTTTTCCTTGATAATTTCATGGAAGATAATTTCTAGGCTCTCTTTTTGATCATGGCTTTCAAGTAGTCCCATAGTTTTTGAATTGTGTCTGCTGGATCTATTTTTCAAGTCAGCTGTTTTTTCAATGAGATGTTTCACATTATCTTCTATTTTTTCAAACTTTTGGTTTTGTTTCTTGACTTCCTGGTTTATTTCATAGTCATTAGCTTCCCTGAACTCAATTCTCTCTTTTAAAGAACTATTTTGTTCAGTGAGCTTTTGAACCTCCTTTACCATTCGGCTAATTCTACTTTTTAAAGCCCCTTTCTCCTCATTGACTTTTTGGACCTCTTTTTCCAATTGAGTTAGCCTCTTTTTAAAGGTGTTATTTTCTTCAGCATTTTTTTGGTTCTCCTTTAGCAGGCTTCTGACATGCTTTTCAGGCTCTTCTATGACCTGAACCCATTTCATATTCATTTTGGAGGTACTGGAGGCAGAGGCCTTGACTTCCTCTGACAGTATGCCTTGTTCTTCCTCATCTGAAAGGATGGAAGGAGACATTTGTTCACCAAGAAAGTAACCTTCTATAGTCTTATTTTTTTCCCCTTTTTTGGGCATTTTTCCAGCCAGTTACTTGATTTCTGAATCTTTTGTCAAGAGGAGGGACTTAATGCTCCACCTCTCCCCAGTACCATGGTCAAGACTGAGACTCAGATCAGCTGCTCAACTCCTCCATGGACTTTGGGTGGAGGCAGGGCCACCACTGAGGGCTGAGGTTCAGATCAGCTGCTGAATTCTGCCAGAGGCTTTAAGCTGAGCTGCCTGAACAATGGACCCAGGTTGCTTCCACTTAGCTGCTTGCTGCTGCTGACACCTAGGGCCATTGCTGGGGGAACCCTGTTCCCCTCTCTCACAGCTGGGAAAGCCCTTTCATACTGATCTTTGGAGCTTTCTTTGTTGCTTGTGGGTTGAGGGATATGGGGCCCTCTCTGCTGGAAATTCTGCCCTGGTGTTCTGTTCAGGTCCTGTTCCTCCCAGTACTGTGGGTGGCCAGGGCTGGGCTCTGCTCCACTCAGCATTCCATGAGATAGACCTTTCCTGTTGGCCTTCCAGGTTACCTTTGGCTGGAAACCTCTTTCACTCTGTTGTTCTGTGGTTTCTGCTGCTCTAGAATTTGTTAAGAATCATTTTTTACAGGTATTTTGTGGGCTATGGGGGAAGTGCTAGAGTATATGCGTCTTTCTACTCTGCCATCTTGAATCCTCCCTGGAAACGTGTCTCTTAAAACCAGAAATGCTTATTCAAGTTGGTGATCATCAGCCTTGGGATATCCAGCTTGGTTTAGAATATCAGACTCCTTAATTTGACATGGCAATGCAACTATTCCTGTCCAGAGTCTTTATACCATGCACCTACAAATGCTATGGAAGTTCAGGGTCCCCTGGGAATTTTCAGTAAACCCTTATTTTACAATTGTGATTTTTTTGGGGCCTATCAGTAACCCTATTTACCTCAGTTTCCTCATCTGTAAATGAGCTGAAATGACTCACTAACAACAACCCAAACTTAACACTTGTCAGCTAAGTTGTATTAGCTGCTATATAGGATTATACAAAAGAAAACACTTTGTACAACTAATAAAATATATAAATATTATTTATATATACTATATATTATGTACATAATACATAATAAAATATATAAATATTTTTATTTATATATAATAAAAATATAAATATTAGCTATTGTTATTATTTTATCATAGAATATCAAATTTGGAAGGGATCTTGTTGTTGCTCATTTGTTTTCAGTCATATTCAACTCTTCCTGACCACATTTGAGGTTTTCTCGGAAAAGACACTGGAGTGGCTTGTCATTTTCTTCCCCAGCTCATTTTTTAGATGAGGAAACTGAGGTAAACAGGATTAAGTGACTTGCCTAGGGTCATACAACTAGTAAGTGTCTCAGGATAGATTTGAACTCAGAGAGATGAGTCTTTCTGACTCCAGGCCGGTGCTCTATCCACTGCACAAGTGAGCTCCTCAAAAGGGGCCTTAGAGACCATTTAATCCAACTTCTCTTTGAATAAGTGTTCCCTTTACAACATCCCTCATAAATAGTCACTGAACTCTCACTTGAACACCCCTAGTGAGAAAAGCCCCTTAACTCCCATGGAAGCCCATCCCCCTTTTGGATGGTTGTAATTGTTAGGATATTTTTACGTCTGGCTGAAATCTACCTGACTGTGCCTCAATGTGCCTTCTACCCACTGCTCGTCCTGCTGGGGTCAATCAGGGCAAATTGAATCCCTCTTTCACATGAAAGCACTTTAAATTTTGAAAGGCAGCTGAAAGCTATCATGATAGTCAGTCAGTCAAAAAGTATTCAGCCCCTGCTATGTAGCAGACACTATGCCATGTGCCGAGACTTTGCCTCCTTAGGCTAAACACACACTTCATTTGATTGATGGATGCTTCATTGCTTGGGGTGTAAGCTCCTCACGTTCCTCATTGCCCACTAGCCAGCTCTGTTATTTGTCAATGTCCATTTTGAAAAGAAGCAATTGAACTGACTACAGCATTTTAGATGAAGTCTGATCAAGACAGAATACAGGAAGACCTCCCATGCCCTGGACACTGACTCTTTTATTGTGACTGAAGAGCACATTGTCTTTCTTGGTCATGATGAAGAAGGTTTAGCTTACAACTTATATGTGAATGTACGTATGTGTACATGTATGTATATATACATTTTCTTTATTATTATCAACCTGATAAGGATCAATAAACATGAACATTTCAATATACAAAGACCAGAAAAAGAGACTGATATATGAAGCAGTTCCTCCATTATATATGGTTTGTTTATCTGTCCGTCGTATCTATCAATCTATCTATCATCAATCTGTCTTCTGTCTATCCACACACATATATAATAGATGTTATATTTATCATGGTAGCTCCACCACTGCCCCACTTGGCTTTGTTTCCTTCTGAAATTCCTTTTTCCCTTTTCTGTGATTTTAAGATGTTTAATTGATGCCTTTTTCTTTTGGCATCATTATTATGACTCCCTCCTCCTCCCTACACTCCTGTCTCCATCCCCCAAAGAAAAGCCCTCCCTTGTAGCAATTATGTATAGTCAACAACACATCCACATAGTGACCATATCTAAAAACAGGATGTCTCATTTTGCATGTCTAGAAGTGGGAGGAAAAAATGCTACATCATCATCAGTCTTTTGGAGTTGTCAGTGCATTGATCAGAATTTTTAAGTGTTTCAAAACTGTTTTCCTTTACAATGCTGTGGTCATTGTACAGATTTTCTCCTTGCTCTGTTCACTTCGTTCCGCAGCATTTTGCATAAATCTTCCAAGGTTTCCCTGAATCTGTCAATTCATTTATGAGATATAATAAATATATAAGTGCCTGCCTTAGGCACTTAACACCTAAAACAAGTTGTGGAATACAGTGGAATATGAATGTAGTGGAATATTACTGCACTGTAAGAAACTTAGGCTACACAGAGCTCAGAGAAGCATGGAAAGACGTAGGTGAATTAAAGAAGAGTGAGGTGAGCAGACCCTGGAGAACATTAGATGCAAGAAGTCCAATAATGTAAATAGAAGGAACCACAACAAAATGGAGCTGCACTGTGGAAACTTGGCCTTAAAGAGGAGACAAGAAAATCCATCTTCCTCCCTTTTTGCAGAGATGAGGCACTAGGGTTTTGGAATATTGTATATTGTCAGATTCAGCTGATGTATTTGTTAGCTTCTCTGAACTTTTCCCTTTTCTTTTCCTTTCTTTGTTCAAGGGATTGATCATGAGTAAGGGGACAGGGAAGGAGATTCTGGGAGTGAAGGTGAAATGGAAACAAAAAGTATTAATGCAAATTAAAACAAATAAAAATTAATGAATTAAAGGAAAAGTTTAGAGCAGGTATGTGGAACCTGCGACCTCGAGGTCACATGTGGCCCTCCAAGTCCTCAAGTCTGGCTCTTTGACTGAATTCAGACTTCACAGAACAAATCTCTTTAAGGGACACTTGAGGACCGAGCAGGCCTCAAGGTCGCAAGTTCCCCACTCCTGGTTTACAGTCCTGAGTGAATAGGCTTGGTAATTATCTTTTCACTTTTTACCCTAATGAATTTGAAGACCTTGTGGCTGGTCCAGAAAGATGGAGATCAGAGCAGGATCTTCGTCTATTCAATCCATCTTTTTTAAAAAAAAATTGCATTTCTTCTATTATGAGATTAACAAAAATCAAGAAATATTAACATTTCTGTATGTAAAGAAAAATATAAAAAGACTTATACATAAAACTGAACTTCTAGTATATTAATTTTAGTGAATATTGAATTTAAAATGATAATAAAATTGCTAGATAGCAATAAAATATTATTTGTTGTGCTTTAATATAAATAGAAATAATAAATCATAAACATGGAGCAAATTTTGGTAGAGGCAGCATAGTACAGGACCAACAAAGTCCTGGGTTATAATCCTAAATTTGCCACTAAACACCTAGGTGACCTTGGGCAAGTGACTCTTGGTCATAGTTTCTTTACCTGTAAAAATAAAGAGGGTTGGACTAGATAAGGATCCTTCTGTGTCCAGTTCTGTGATCCAATAATACTTTGCACTTTTTTCATTACAGACAACCAAGAAAATCTTTTAAAGGTGCTGTTTGTTAGAATTCCTCCCTCAGTATTAGCTTAATTATCAGCACCTTTTGTTTTGGTGTGGTCATGTCTGACTCTTCATGACCCCATTTGGGGTTCTCTTGGCAGAGATACTGGAGTGGTTTGCCATTTTACAGATAGGAAACTGAGGCAGACAGGGCTAAGAGACTTGCCCAGGATACAGCTAGGAATTGTCTAAGTCCAGATTTGAGCACATAAAGATGAGTCTCATTGACTTCAGGCCCTGCAGTTTATCCTAGAGGAATCCCCAAAGATGCTAAACACTTATTAACATTCATGGAAGCTACAGAGAAGAGTGATATGTCATTAAAGAAAATAGATGAACTCTTTAACAACTTATGAAGAAACAGTGTCAGTTTGCTCATTTCACAAAAGACAAAGTTATTTACCAAGTATTTCTTGAATCCTCATTGTAGGAAATGTTTGCATAATGGAGAATTTACAGATAGAAATTGAAGGAACATATAAGTTGTATTGTACATTAAGTCAAAGTTTTCACTATTCTTAATTCTACTTGAAGAAATAAGTGGGTTTAAAAAATTTTTTTATAAGCACTTCAAATTAGTTGTAACATTTTTATCCCATTCAAAATTTTTGTTAATACAAACCCCTGGGGAATTTAGATGTGCCATCCCGATGCTCTTTCCCCTAAGGACATCATCATGTTTATTAGTAGAATTATAAGAACCCAGTCTGATTTTTCTTTTTCATTAAAGGGGCCATCCCTTGATTCACTTCTTAAAGAGGCCTATTCACTGAATGGGTGTTACTTCACTCTAAGTGAGAATCTGAAAAGACCTTAGCCTAAAAGGGCCAGGGTCTCCCATCGCATCCTAGGCCATTTCCAGCCATCCTGATGAATATCTGGTTACTGGACCCAGATGGCTCAGGAGGAGAAAATGAGGTTGGTGACCTTGCACAGCCCTCTGTCACTCAAATTAAAGTCAACTACAAGTCATGTCATCATCTCCCTGATGTCAGGGTCCTCTTCGAGAATGAGGGACAAACACAACAGTAGCAATAACCTCTTTTTAATAAGATAAGCAAACTGAGGTCCGTCTGGAGAAGGTCCATGACTTACTTTAGGTCACTAATAGAGTGGGATTTGAAACCAGGCCTCATGTGACTCCAGATTCAGTGCTTGTGATGGCATATGGATTTGGGGCAGGTGAAAAGGAGGTACAGGGATAGGCTATAGTGGAGTGATAACCTCTCCCTGAGGAAGGAGAAGTTATTCTGCATATTCTTCTGGATCCTGGCTGAGCTTCGTGTGTGTTTGTTTTCTAATTGTGTGACTATGTAGCTAGTTCCAGTGAGCCTGTGCCCCTCCTCACAAATAATGGCTTTTGACACTTCCTTGTTCTTTTATTCTTGTTAAAGTTATAGGAATCAACCATAACCAGCTTGGGTTTCCTGTAGTATTTATTTGGGAAATGCTATTCCCTTACTTATTACTCTTAAAAAAATCATTAAACAAGGAAGGTTTCTATTTCTGGAATAAACTAAAACCCATAGGTAACATCACTCAGCAAAGAGAGATATTCAGTATGTCCTGGGACCTAAAGCAGGAATTCACATCTGGCCTAAGACATTTACAGTATGGCCCAGGGGAAGTCACTTAACTCTGTTTCCCATAGTTTCTTCATCTGTAAAATGATCCAGAGAAGGAAATGGTGAACCATTCCAATGTCTTTGCTAAGAAAACTCCAAATGGGATCACACAGAGTCGGATATGACTTAAAAACTTAACAAAAGGAAGAAAAAAGTTTCCAAGTTCCAATACTGTTGAGGTCACTTGTAATAGGTAAATAGAATGAAAAAAAAAGTATTAGGACATTTAACCACTAGAAGAACTTGGAAGAACTTGAAGAATTTGGAATCAAGGTCTCTGGATTTAAATCCAGGCTCTGCTCTTTACTACTTATAGAATCTTAAGCAATTTCACTTAATCTGAGTCTCAGTTTCCTTATCTGTAAAATAATGGGGAGTAAAGTTGTACTAAGATCCCTTCCAGTTCTAAATTCTATAGTTCCATTGTGGTTGGCTTTTCCATTAAAAAATGTTTCCTAAGTAGGGAAATGGGTAATGTTTTAGCTTAAAGGAATATTAGAAAAATGTACTGGAGGCAGAATGAAATGGAAAAGGTGAGTTTGGGATCAAGTCCTGTGATATGGGGCAAATATAGATTGAGTATTAAAGAGATGGTTGTGGTTTTTATTTTCTTTAAGGAAAAAATGTTGAGTCTTAGAGCCCAAGGACTGATTCAGATTAATTGTAAATAACTTATTCTAGTATTTTTGATGGATGGATGATCACTGGAATGAGGTTTTCTGGTGTCCCATCCTTCCCTTTTCCTCCTCTGTAGCTTCCTCATTGACTGCTGAGTTCAAAGAACACAGTGCTGAGTTTTTGTGATTTCAGATACATTGGAGATGGGCCAAAGGTGGAGCAGCAGCAACCAAAGGAAGAGGATGAGAATAACTCCATACACAGAACATTCTGTCAAGAATTAGGGACTTCAATTTCTTTCTTTAAAGAAAAATAAATGAAAGCCAGGATCTCTCTCTGACAGGGTTGGGTTTCCAAGCAAACTCTCTCACCTGGCTCAACTTCACCTTCCTCCTTCCTCCTAGAAAGTGAGTAGAATAACATTTGTAGCTGCCTCCCAGGGAGGAACTTATGAGAACAGACAGAGCGTGTCAGGACAATGATGTTGCCCTCACAACAGGGGAAGCAGGGTGACTTTTCTGGCACATCAGGATTCTGAGTGATGAGCTTAGCTTCGATGACACCCACACAAATTGGTAGAGTAGAAAGAAGGATGGTTTAGAATGCCCTTTGGGAAGGACATAGGTTTGGACATGGTACTGAATTAACTTGGTTAAAAACAGTGTAAAATGAGACAAATAGACTAGAAAGGGCCCGCCCTAATGTCTGTGAGTATTATCCTATAATTCATATATACAAATAAAAGAAAAAGGGCCATCTGTGCCCTCAAGAAGCTTCCCATCTAAAGGAGAAAGACAACACATAAAGGAAGCTGAAGGGGATTGGGGAAGGTGATGAAGTGTGAGCACCAAAGCCAATTGGATCTTGCAGGATGGTGAGGCTTCCCAGAGGGTGGTGGAGAAGTCAGAGTCATCCCAGAGTTGTGCAATCAGGTGGGAAATGAAGATCTGTTCTGAGCCCCCTCCTTAACTATGGTGTTGAGGGGGCAGTTCAAATCAGTGATTTCATCTGTGTGAGGAATTTCTAGTGTGGAAACTCCCTATCTGCAACTTATGACCTTAGAGGGTTGCCTGGAAACAGAAATATGCCCAGGCTCACAGTCAGTATGTGTCAGTGGCAAGACTTAAACCCATGTCTTTATGATCCCAAAGTTAGCTCTCTATCCACTATGGCATGTTGCTTCTCATCACAGAAATATCATCTGGGGAATCTCTATCTCTGAATTTTCCCAACCTTTTGGGTCAGAGGGGGTTATGTAGAATAACATTTCCTAATGATTGTGAACTTGGCTTTCAGAACCTCTTATTCCAGTTACTTTATATTCCCTTCTTTCTTCATTTACTGCTAGAGTTATTTTCTTTTTCAGCACTACCATTGGGTATCCAATTGGATTTATGGGAAAAGAGTTTTGACAAGGAAAGAGGTGGGAGTTGTCAGTATAGCTGGGAGACCTGGCAGGAACCAGGGCCAGTGAAGACAGAATGGTTACCATGCCAGAAGATCTTATTAGAGAAGAAAGAAGACTTTAGAAAGTGGTAGAGGATTCTGAGGAAAAAATTTCCTCTCTTCTTACCTGAGACTTTTCTTTTCTTAATTCAACTTGTACTAATAAAGCTCTTAGAAAATCTATTCAATGTAATCTCACCTTTGTCTTACCTTCCTTACACCTCATGTTGTTTAAGGCGGCAGTCCCATGATCTATGTTAGGGTTTGTGTGGCTGGTAGCTTCCTTCATGGGCTAATTACTGGTCATGATAAGGTGTTGGACTTGAAGAGTCACATAGTTTCCCTCCCTCATTTCATGACCTGACTTCAGAAAAGAAAAAAGAAAAGAACTGGTAATCTTCCTTTTCCTAGTCCAGTCACTGCTGAGCTTAATGAGGAGAGGCTAGATCTGATCTCCCTTCAAAGTCAAGCCAGTTAGTTAAAAAAAAAAGTTTTTATGATCAGGGACCTTCTCTGTTAAGTGATATTTTTATTACTGATATACTGAACCCTGTCTCGTCATTTCAGGCATGTTGAACTATTGTGAACGATATAGTGAAGGCATGAAACGTGTCCTAAAAAGTTTTGGGCCAATTCCAGACTTTTCTGGAGCAGCTTTAGAGAATGTTCATCAGGTATGTATTCTAGTGTTGTGGGAATGCCCTCCACTGATTCAAATCAACCCCTCACCTGCAACTTAGAGCTTTAGACATTCAAAGCCCATTGACATCTTATCCTCCTGCTTTCCTTCTCCCATGCCAGCTTTCTTTTTTTCCTCTAATTTTATTTTATTTTTTCAATTTTATTTTAGACTCAAGGGCCAGAACACAAATACAGAATAGAGAAAAGAAACAAAAAAACATATCGTAAACTTAAATATTGTAACTTAAATACAAAGTAAGGAAAAGAAAAACATGTTGTGCCTAGCAGAACATGAGAGGGTTCAAAATATCTAACAATAAATTTTCATTTCAAGAAAGTCTGTCCCATATGGAATTTCTGCGGAATTCTGGTATAATTTTTGCCTTCCTCACTGGCCCTGGAAGGTGCACATGGCTCTTGATCAGGCTTTTTGTAGGCATAATCATCACGCAGGCCTTATCAGAGCCTCCAGAACCTGCGAGAGATCATTCAAGAGCTCAAAAACAGCCTCAGCAATGAACACCATTTCATTTGGAAACTCATGACTGACTGGGCTCAGGATGAACTTGTTGAAGTAACTTCCTCTCAGTAACTGGGAAGCCCCATGCTAAAATTAACATTCCCATCTCTTGTGCTGCTTGGGAAATGAGAAAATCATAGTTGATGTGAAGGTGAGCCTACAGAGTAGAGTCAACATCTCCCTCTGAGCACTGTTCACTACATCTCCCTCTTCCTTTATCACAGGCTATGTGTGCCCACATTCCTGCTGATCCAGCACACCTGGCTGCCAGGAGGCAATGGCGAGATGAATGCCTCATGATGCTTGCCAAGTTGAAAAGCCAAATGCAGACTGAGTGAAGCTTCTCGTAATAACACTGTTGTCATGCCTCATGTGGCAAGCACTTTCTGGGATGTAATCATAGAGATGTCTAATCTGATTGCTTCAAACCAATGAAAACCCTCAGTTCCCTTTAGCACCAGAATTCACTCCTTGATTTGATAAACATTGGCCAACACCTCGTGGGGCTAGCAGAGAATGCACATTTGGTGTTCTCGGAGACATAGATCCTGATAGGTGTGTGTTTCCAGGAGCACTGAACAATCCAAGGTACCCCAGGGCTGTTTGTTCTGGCACCAGAGACAACAAGGAGTCTGATGAGGCAATCACTAGTGACTGCCTAAAATAAAAACAATCATTGATGAGATCCATAATTCTCTTGTTTTTATTGTGATTATGGATAGTAGCACTACATATGATTCTGTTGTAGCTTCATGATGCTTTGATTTCCATTGAAATGTTTTTGTGTCAAATCATTTATTCTTGAATATACTATATAATCGTTTCTAAGCACTGTGTGTGACTATCTATGCATTGACTTTGTAAGAGTTATACTTAATAAAGCTTCTGATTTCCATAAAATGATCCATTTTCTCAATAGTCTTTCAGCCAATGACAGTGCTTAGTGCTGGTTCTCTGTTCATGGGGAAAGGAAGCCTGTACTTGATGCAAAGTCAGTAGATGGCCTGTGCTGGTTGGTGGTATTTTAATAGAAATGCCTTTATCTGGAGAGGACAAGAACCAGCTGCCAAGTCAGGAAGGCCTGGGTTCAAGTCCCATCTCGGACATATGTTGTCTGCATGACTGTGGGCAAGTCTGTAAGGCTCTGAATTGCACAGTGGTTGCCAACCTTTATAGGAAGAAATAGTTTCCTCAACAGAAATTCCATACAAATGAAATTAAAGGTTCACACCAAAAAAAGTGGGGGGTGGGGCTGATTTATCTGTTATTGTTGCCTATTATGAGAATAGTATGGTGCATGGAGTCAAGAGAGCAGCTCTTGAGGCAGCTGGAGGAGCAGTAGACAGAACACTAAGCTGAAAGTCAAGACCTGAGTTCAAATTTGACCTCAGCCACTTTCTAATTGTGTGACCTGTTAACCTCTGTCTTAGTTTCCCCAACTATAAAATGGGGATAACAACAGTACCTACCTCGCAGGATGGTTGTACCAGAAGAAATAGTATTTGTAAAGCACTTAGGATATTGCCTGGCACACAGTAGTGCTTAATCGATGTTTATTTCGCTCTCTTCCCCCACTCTGCCTGTGTCCTGGATCAGAGAAACAGTGTGAATTAGAAATAACAATGACAATAAAAATAATATAATAAAATAAATATAAATAAATATAATATAAATAAATATAAATAAAAAATAATATAATAAAATAAATATAATATAAATAAATATAAATAAAAAATAATATAATAAAATAAATATAATATAAATAAATATAAATAAAAAATAATATAATAAAAAATAAAAAGAATAACTTACCTTTATAGAGCGTGTCAACATTTATAAAATGCTCTCTATATGTCTTCTCACTTGAGCTTTGCCACGATCTTGTGGGGTGGTACTCGAGTGATCATTATCCGTCTTTTATAAATGAAAGACCTGAAGTTACATTAAGCAGTTCTTTTTTACAGCCAGTATCCGGGCAGAGTTGGAAGTCCGTCTTGCAACTCCAACGCCCGCACTTTATCCATAGGATCACCAGACTTAGAATCGGAAGGGACGTTAAAGTCCATCTTCACATTTTACAAGTGAAGAAACTGAAGGCTGGAAATTTACTCAAGGTCACACCAGGTACTAAAATGGCAGACCCAGGATTTGAATCCAAATCCATCATACTTTCCACGGCACTATGCTACCTTGGCTATGAAACCTATTCTTGCTCTATCATTAACGCCCTGATGAGATGGGAAATATCCCCTAAATGCCACAACTGTTCACTTTTCCTTTCTCTAAGCAGATCCTAAAACTGATTACCCAGACCTCGGGTATCAAATTCAGATGGAAGCCTAAAATAAATGCTACATTGGAATCCCTGGGGTCTGCATATTAACTTAGAAAACCATATGTTAACATTATCTATGTTCCATTATATTCTTTTTTTTGTTTGTTAAATATATTCCAATTATATTTTAATCTAGTTCACATTCAGGAGTACTATGTGTTCATCCTTCGTTGCCAAAGACCATGCCATCAGAGAAATGATGACATGAGTTGCACTTGACTTTGGGTTGAGTGAGGGAGGGCTGTGCAGGTCACCAGCCTCACTTCTCCTCCAGATTCATCTGAATCTAGTGACCAGATATTCATCAAGATGACTGGAGATGACCCAGGATGAGGCAATTGGGGTTGACTTGCCCAAGGTCACACAGCTAGTGAGTGTCAAGTATCTGAGGTGAGATTTGAACTTAGGTCCTCCTGACTCCTGCACTGGTGCTTGATCCATTGTACTACCCAGCTGCCCTGGTGAAGGCCACAATACCATGCCTGTTTGATGTCTCTGACTTGGAGCATGGTGAGGCTCCACATATTCCTAAGAGGTGTTATCAGGATATTTTTGTTCTAAGGCTAAATCCAAATGAGACACTTGTCCAAGGCCTCTTAATCTGGGGACCATGTACCTTTTTTTGTTTAAAAGTTATTTTTTGATGACTGTATTTCATTATGATTTATCCGCTTTGTAATTTGATATGTTTAATTATATATACTTAAAAATATGATTCTGAGATGGGGACCAGATGCTTCACTAGCCTGTTAAAGAAGTCCATGGTACAGAAAAAGGTTAAAAACCCCTGTTCTAGGCTTTTTATTTAAGTTCTTGGACCTCTCAGCTTGACTTGTATTTGTGGGAACATATCCACATAGCTTGAGTTTTGTTTTTTGTCTGTGTTGGTGTTTGTTTATTTTGAGATCTGAAAACAAAGATCTCTGCTGAAATGCTTTGTTTTTCTTTCTCTAAAAAAGCCTGTTTGGCTGTCATCTTTATATGCATTATAAATGAGAATATTTTTGGTCCCCTGATATGGAGACTTCAATTATTACAAGATAAAAGGGAAATGAAAAATATTGACTTTCTGTGGTTAATAAAATGTTATGTACATTATCTCATTTGATCTTTACAACTTACATATGAGGTGTTGGTAGTGTAAATACATATTAGTATCTCCATTCTGCAGATGAAGAATGTTCCTATTTTCAGAAGACAGTGCAGCAATTGAATTTCTACATCATAAATCCTCATTAGTGAAATTCATAACAATGCGAAAGAGGTTGATGCACAACTGGAAAACAAATATAGGTTAAAAAAATGTATTGTCCTGTCTTGCAGCTAGACAGGAAGCCAGTTCAATTAGTCTATAGCTCCATAGATCTTCATGGGTTGAAGATAAAGATAGCCTATCAGCACACATTTTCTGGACAGACAGTGCAGAAAGCAATAGGTATGTACCAGAAGTACAGAGGAGGGTAAGTTGGATTGCCTTCAGGAAACTATGCTTTGCTTTTAACCACCATAAGATTAATTCTGAAACAAGGCTCACCTTTTAAATATCCATATTCTTTCTGTTTAATGGATGGCAGCCCGTTGTGAAATTCCAAAACCTCCAAATAATTAAAGTTATGGATCATTCAATGGGTAACTCATGGGAGGTGAGTGTAGTTCAGACTTGTTGTTCAGTTGTGTCTAATTCTTTGTGACCCCATTTGGACTTTTCTTGGCCAAGGTACTGGAGTGAGTTACCATTTTCTTCTCCAGTTCATTTTATAGGTGACAGACTGAAGCAAATAGGGTGACTTGCCCAGGGTTACACAAGTAGTAAGTGTCTGAGGCCAAATCTGATCTCAAGAAGATGTCTTCCTGACTCCAGACCCAGCACTCTATCCACTGTACCACCTAGCTGCCTTTGCGTAATTATACAGGATAAAGACATAATAAAAATTTATAAGAATAAGACCAGCTGATATTTATATAGTACCTTAAAATTTTCAAAGTCTTAAGTAAAGATATAAATTAATTAAAGATATTTTAAATATTTTTCTCTCACTTGCCTCTCACCATGACCCCCATGAGACAAGAAATACTGTTGTTATTACCCCATTTTATGGAACAGGAAACTAAAGTAAAGAAAAGTTAAACGACTTGCCTAAAAGAGGACACAATAAACACTGGGCAGAAAATAGTGACTGAAATGTTCAACCTTTTGGCCCAGAGTGTTCATTGACCCAAGGAAGCCACTGAAAAGAAAGTCCGCATTGATACTGGATATTTTTATCAGAACTTTTTGTGTTAGCAAAGAATTGAAGATAAAATAATTGTTCATTGCTTGGGGAGTGGCTAGATAAATTGTGGTACATGAATATGATGCAATATTACTGAGCTTTAAGAAAAGACAATTTTAATGAATATAGGGTAGTATAGAAAGATCATGAATTTAATGCAAATGGAAGTGAGCAGAGCCAGGAAAGCAATACATACAATGACTAAATGTAAATGCAAAGAAAAAACATCTCTGCCCCCCATCCCAGTCAACAGGAAACAGCAAAATTATAAAAAACAAACAGGACTTGGAAAAAAAGGATGAGTTGTTCCCACCCCACCCCTTTGCAGAGATAGTGTTCAGGTTTAGGGGTGCTAGGACCCCAAAATATCAACATTTAGGTCCTGCCCCAATGAATTGGACCCAAGCCTTTCAGCTAAAGACAAGGTTTATTAGAACACCAATAAAGGAGGATGTGGTTCTAAAAATCCGCCATATTGGCCAGACTCTTACGGAAGCTAAACATTGGTTAAACTCTTAAGGAATCTGAGCATCTGTGACCCTAGCATTGACAAGTGGGCCAGATTGAGGCTTAGTCCCTTAATGGAGGCAAGATGGACCTTATATACAAAAAGACTGGAGGAACAGAGATAAGAATCTAGATGGAATTAAGGGAGTGGTGGTTTAGGGTGGGGCCAGGTGCAAGACAAGGAAAGGGAAGTTAATTAACTGAGAAGGGCTGATTGCCCACAGTGAAAGTCAGGGCCTTTGGAAGTACAAGGGCTTTTCTTTTTTGGGGTCCAAATCCCAAAAATATGGTCTTTTCCTTTTGGGACTTCAGATCCCATCTCCATCATTATGAGGTCCATAAGTATTGCACGTTGACATATTCTCAGACTTTTCAATGTATTGACTAGTTATGCTGATTTTCTTTTCTTTTTTCTTTCTTCTGTCTTTAAAAAGCACTTCGTTATATAGACAGCTGTCTGGAAGAGGAAGAAAGAGGAATACTTAAACAAGAATCTGAAAATATATATTAAAAAACCCCAAGACACTAGCACAAACTTGTTAAAAAAAGGTTAGAGACAGGATTCAAACTCATCTCCTGAATTTCACAACCACACTCTTATCTGTTTTATCATTCTGCATTTGATGATGCCATTCCAAAGGTATATCACTGAAATGGAAGTAAGCGAAAGTGAAGAATAATTGATAGACTGTGTATTCTACTTGTAGAGGAAGGACTCTTCTCCAAGTCCCAACTAAAACCTATCTTCTTTAGAAAGTCTTTGCTGTGCTTCCTTAGTACTGCTACCTTCCCTAGGTAAATTATTTTCCCATTTTATCCTGCGTGTTTCTTGTTTGTATTTAGTTGATGGCCTGTTGTTTCTCTCATTAGAATATGAGTTCCTTCAGGGGAGGGATTGTCTTTTGCCTTTCTTTGTAACTCCAGAATTTAGCACTGTGCCTTGGACATAATAGGTGTTTAATAAATCCTTGTTGATGGTTGACTTAGTTTAGCGCATTGGGTCAAACCCCTGTGAAAAATTTATGGGGGGCAGAAGGGAAATGGGATGAGAAAATATGAATGGGTTGTAGTCTGCATCAATGGAAGGAATACCTCCTACTTTAGGGAGGCCAACGATCCATCCACTGAAGGGTTGAAGAGGTAAGTTTATTTTGGGAAAGTGTTGCTGATGGACACTGAATTGGGCCAGGAAGAGGAAAAGGAGGTCAGGCCAAATCACATATGGGAAACTGTGAAATGCTTTATCCTATGAGAATCCTGCAATCCTGGAATTGATCAGAACCCCAGAAGCCCTCCAGTCTGGCCCCTAACTGAACAGGAATGGTCACCCAATCTTTATTTGAAGGTCTTCAGGGAAGGGAAACATACATTACCCTCTCAGACAGCTTATCCTATTATACATAGCTCTGATGGTTAGAATATTTTTTCTTGCATCAAACCTAAATCTGCCTCTTTGCAATTCTAATCCATTGTTCCCTAGTTCTGCCCTCTGGAATTTGTCTAGCTCCTCCTACCACCTTTCATTATGATGCCAATATTCTCCAGGTAATGCTATGTGGCTTCAAACCATGGGATTTTGCCGGCTCAGAAGAATTTAAATTTGAAAATAGCCCAAAGGGAAATGGAAACATGATATGTATAAGCAGGCTGCAGCATGCTACCACTAATGACTTGTTTGCAAGAAGTGATCTAAATCAGGGCTTCTTAAGCTTTTTCCATTCCCAACCCCTTTTAGGGTTTCAGCAGCATTTGTTGACATTGCAAAGCCTGAGGGCATGCACAGTACAAAGTGCACATGCTTTGTGTTCAGAACCAAGGCTCCTGTGAAGTTATGTGATACAACACAGGCAAGTGCTGCCAGAAACACCTCAGATTCACTATGTGTTTGATTTTTAATTAATTTTTGTTCTTTGTGCATTTAGAAACCTTTTACTATTGCTAATTTTTTTGCGACCCCATATGGGGTTGAGATTCACAGTTTAAGCAGTGCTGGTCTAAATGACATTATTGTGGATATGTTTTATCAGAGAAAAAAATGGGCCAATTATACATGTAACCTGCTTTACTATATGTGCTGCCATGAAAACTCAAGACTTAGAAAGTGGATAGGAAGTTACTTCTGACTAGTCAGGCAGACTTTCCAGAATGCCCTAGGTCTTGGAGGTCTCAGACTTGCCCTGGTACTGCCTAGAGTGTCCAGGTAGAGTGGCCTTCTAGGATGTAGGAAAAGGCTGAGGAGAAGTCATGTTGGACTAGAAAAAAGGGTAGGAATGATCTCCATCCATGCTTATTTGCCTAGGATCAGGACCAAACAAACATGTCAAGCTGAAGTTGAATGTGAAGGTCTCTAGAGCCAAGAGATTCTGAAAATCTGCTCAACGAGAAAATCACTAAGCCTTTAGTTTTTGTGGCAACACCTGTGTGTGTGTGTGTGTGTGTGTGAGACAAAGCACACTACATATAGTGAATAGAAAACAACAGATGGATGGTCCATTTGGTACCCTGGTACCCTTCATGTATTTGAATTATTTATGGAAACACATGGACAAGAATTGAACATGATAAGAAGTTGTGGGGGGACTGAGATTTGTATTGGTAGAAGAAATACCCACATTGGGTGGAGTCACATATTCCTCAAAACTGTGGCGCAGAACTCAGATAGAACCAGAGACCATTAAACTATATATAAGGATCTTTATGGACTGCATATTGACTTAGTTACAAAACATGATGATATCTATGTTCTATTGTGTTACATTTATAATTATTTTCCACATTTATTTTTTATCTATTTTGTTAAATATTTCTCAATTATATTTTAACCTGATTGTAGTGCACTCAGGAGTGTTGTCAGTTTCAAGAGGCCAAGTGACACCTTTGCACCAAGGTAAACTTGTGGGTAAAGAAACTGAGGCTCAAAGAGTTTGTATTCTTCATTCTTGGTTGCCAATTCTACAAGAAAACTATTTTTGCATCCATCCTTTTCTTTTTACTCACATGTCCTCATCCCCTTTCTACTGGATTAGCTTCCTGATTGCCTCCTCCTTCTTTAATCCTTCCACATAATTGTAAAATTAATATTCCTAAACTACATATGCCATTCTACTACTCCAGAAGCATCAGCATCTTCTTATTGCCTCCAGGATAAAATGAAAATGTCTCTTGATTTTAAAGCCCTAAACAAAGTGACTCCACCCTATGTCTCCAGGCTGATTACCTATTATTGCCTTCATGAATTCCTCATTCCAGCCAAACCTGCTAGATGTACATCTTCTGTCTTTGCACAGACTGTCTTCTGTCCCTGGAGTATTCTTCACCTTTGTCCCTTTCAAGGCTCAGTTAAAGTACCACATACTCTAGCTTTTAGTTCCATATAGTTTTGTCTGCCATGTGTCCCATCTAACCTTTGCTTCTCATTGCCACCATATTGTTGTTCAGTTGTGACCAATTTTTCATGACCCTGTGGACCGTAACACATCAATACTGTTCATGGGGTTTTCTTGTCAAAGATATTGGAATGGTTTGCCATTTTCTTCTCCAGTAGATTAAGACAAAGAGTAAGTGACTTTCCCAACTAGTAAGTATCTGAAGTCATATTTGAACTCAGGTCTTCCTGACTCCAGGCCCAGCATCCACTGAGCCACCATGCATACTACTCCTCAAAAACAGGCTCAGATTCCTTGGGCGCCTCAGGAAGCCAGTAAGAATAGAAAAGGGTTCTCATGTTACTGTGAACTGCATTTGGGGAGTACAGCTAAAAACAAAAGGAAATACCCTTTAATTTCAAATTTGATCTATCTAAGTAGTCACAGAAATACATAGATGTTCATATAAGGGCAAACAACTCAGATGTGACTTGAGGTAAGGAGAGGGAGTCCTACTTTGCTAAATTGGGCTCATTCCTGAAGAGGAACTCAGGACTGTGGGAATAATGGGAAAACAGCTTCACAAGAACTCTGGTCAAGACAATGGGGGCCAGCCAAGGAAACATGCTTCCCACCTCTTGGCAGAAAGGTTTAGAATGAGACATACATTTACAGATATCACCAATATGTTTCTATCTGTTTTACCTGACTTCAATTTGTCAGCAAGATGGTCTTTTATTTAAGGGGAGAGAGAATTATGAGGGAGGGGTGGAAAGAAAATGATAGTAATGCCAAATCAAAAGAAGAACAGAAAAAAAAATCAATGAACCATTTCAAATGTACTTGGGAGAAAACAAAAGGAAGTCCAGATGGTGACACAGAAAAGCAGGGAAGTACTAGTATCCCATGATGGTTTAGAGCATCTGTGTGAGCATGTGTGGATACTCAGCATGTTCTAATATAAATGCCAAAAATTATACAGTGTAAAAGTCTTGGAGAACAGTTTTTCTCTGTGTCAGAACTTCAGAGGCAATGGAGAAATAGTTGGACAAGACCACAAAGATAACTTGGGTTCTGGTCTTTAAAATGAAGATGAGAAAAGCAATCTAGGAGTTCTCTGATCACACCTTTTGGGGTCAGATACTGCTGAATCATGCTCCAGAGCCCAGGAGTTACCTGCCACAGGGGATAGATCAAACAAGTTTCTGGAGGAAGGAAAGGGGGTACATGTAGGTACAGGTCAAACCCAAGTTTCTGAACAACTTGAGACATAATGATCTTTAAATACAAGTTATAAAATTTGAAAATGTGATCCTCAGCATAAAAAGCAGCTATAAAAAAAGTCCATAGTTTTGGATGCTTTGACTGCTTTTCAGTTTGGTATTTGCTAACAGATGGAGTGATATTGGACAGTTGGCTCTCTTTTATGGCAAGTCGAGCTACTGTATAATTTTATTTAATATCTGCACTCTAATATTTCAGTAACTATGGTCAGAGACTTGGGGGCAACAGGAGCATTTTAAATACATAATTTAAAAAAAATTATATCTATACAGATAGGTAAGCTACAGGCAGAATTATTGTGTAACTTTCATGCCTATGCTTTGTATTAATTTCTTTTCATCTCTGCCTTCTAATAATTAGTATGATTTCCATAAAGTTCTCTAAGTGTGACTAGGCCAATCAAGAATACTCTACAAGGTGGTATAAACTTTCTGCTCTTCCTTTCTTGAGTTTCTGGCACCACTGATGACTTATTAGACATTTCCAAATGGATAGGCATCTCAAAGTCATCATGTTCCAAATGGATCTCATTATTTTTCCCCAAAATCCATTCTCCTCCAAATTCCCTTGTTATTGTCAGGAACCTCATCATGCTTACAGTCACCCAGGTTTATAACCTCAGTATCATCCTTGCTTCTTTGCTCTCCCACTTCCAATCACTTGGCAAGTCTTGCTTGTAATTCCACAACATCTCACATTTCTGCCCTTCGTTGGACTCACACAAACCCCACCATTGTTCAGACTGTCCTCACTTTTTATCTTAGTATTGCAATAGCCTCTTAAATGATTTCTTTGTCTCCCCATCTTGAATCCATCTCCATTCAACTGCCAAAGTAACATTCCTAAGGTATTGATCTGACCATGTCAATTCTCTGCTCACAAATGAGGCTCCAGTACCTTTCTATTGTCACTCTAAGATCAAATATACACTTCTCTGGCATTTTATACCCTTCAAAATCTAGCTCCAGCCTACCTTTCCACTTACATTATGTCCCTTCAGGTACTCTATGGCCCAACCAAATGGACTTGCACACGTGAAATTACATCTCCTCTCCATGCCTTTCCACTGGTTCCTAAAATGTTCTCCTCCTCTTCTTGGAATATCTGACCTCCTTCCAAACTGATTTCAAATACCACCTTCTCCCTGGGCCGTTTTATGATCCCCCTACAGAAGCTGGTGTCTCCCCCTCCCTGAAATTGCTGTGCTTTTGCTTCATATGTATATATGTATATGTGTGTATATGTATATCTAATTATATACATATATACATGTACACATACACACACACACACCTCCATGTTCTTTCCCTTGATAACATGTAAGTTCTTGGAGGATATGGATTAATTCATTTTTGTGCTTGTATTCCTAGCATTTGTAACAATGCCTGACACCTATTTGGTGCTTAATAAATGCTTGTTGATTGATTCCTCTAGCGGCCAAAATGTAAAATGATAGCAACTTGTAATTCTGATGTAGCTCTAGAGTTGGTTGAGTTCCCTGCCAGGGTCACATAACCTCTTAGGCCCAAGGACAAGAAAGGACAGATAAGAAATCAGTTTAGAGGCAAGCCCCACTTGTTATTATCCAGAATTTACACCGGACCATAGGATGTTAAAACTGGAATCAATTAATCAACCAATAAACATTTTACTTAGTGCCTACTATGTGCCAGTGATGATCTAGAGATCATTTAATCTAGTCACTTCATTTCATAGATGAGGAAACTGAGCAAGTGAAAGCCTAGGTGACTGATCTACAATATAAAAAAATACAAGGAAGAAAACCAGGACCCAAATCAGGTCTCCTAACTCTAAGTGTAGAGCCTTTTTTCTCTTTTTCAGATTATTCAATTTCCTTATTTCTTTGCCTTTTAAAAGTTTTATTGATGCTTTATTTTTAAGTTATTGTCATGTCCCAATAAGCCCTAGAATCCTGAATTATAACAAATGCTTATAAGCAAAACAAATGGACACATTGATTATGTCTGACAGTATGTACCTCATTCCATGTCCATAAACCACCACCTCTCTCTTTGGTCCTCTGGAGTCAAGATTAGTTATTGCATTGGCCTGATGCAATAATTAATGTCTGCTAACAATAACAAAAACCCCCCTGATATCTTTTAGTATTGTTTTCTTTGAATTATTGTAATAATTTTGAATATTGTTCCCTTGGCTCCATTTATTTTGTGTCAATTAATACAAGTCTTTTCATGTTTCTCTGAATTACTTATATTGGTTATGATATAACAATATTTTATTATATTCAGATGTAACAATTACTTCAATTTTTCCCAAAGAAGTGCACACTCATTTTGTTTCCAGTTGCTGTCACTGAAAGTGCTGATATAAACTTTGGTATGTACAATACACACACACACATACATATATATTATGTGTTATATATGTGTGTGTGTGTGTGTGTGTGTGTAAATGTATAAATATTCCATTGCATTAATGTAACACAATTTAACTATTCCCCAATTGATGGGCATCTACTTTGCTTCACAATCTTAGCTATCACAAGAAATGCTGCTATAATTATTTTGGTGTTTTGGGGAGCTTTCTTCTTATTGATGGCTTCCTTTTGGTATAAACCCCGTAACAGAATCTTAGTTTACAGGTTATGGACATTTGAGTAATAACTATTTGCATAATTCCAAATTACTTTCTAAAATCACTGTACCATTTCACAACTCTACCAATGATACATTTGTATGGCTCTCATTCCACACCTCCTACAACATTGGCTATTGACATTTTTGTCACTTTCACAACTTTGCAGGGTGTGAGGTGATTTTTATTTGCACTTATCTTATTATTAGTGATTTGGACAATTTTTTCCATGTGATTGTGAATATATTGTAATTCTTGTGAGAAATACTTCTTCATATCTTTTGACTAATTATCTATTGGGAAATATATTAGTCTTATGTATATTTATTAATTGCATATATATCTTGGATACAAACCCTCATCAGAGAAATTTGATACAAAGATTTTTTTCCCTATGCAACTGCTTCCCTTCTTATGCTATATGGGATAATTTTGTCTCTATAAACTTTTCAGCTTCGTACAATCTAAATTATCTGTCGTATCTTTTCAAATTGCCTCTGTCTCTTGTTTGGTTAATAATAATGTCTCCTACTCATAGCTATGAGAAGAATATAATCTGTTTTTATTCTGATATTTTTATGTAGTATGATCTTTAATATTAAGATCAAGTATCCACTTAGAATATATTGCGGAATATGGTGTGAGGTCTGAGTCTAAGTCTTATTTCTGCTAGACTGATTTCTAGTTTTCTCAGAAGTAGCATTATTTTTATCAAACATGGAGTTTTTCCCAAGTAAATTATGTGTTTCAATTCACCAAACACTAAGTTATTAACTTTAATTTTTTCTAATTCTTCCTTGTGTAATTTGTTTCACTAATCTATTTTTTTAACCAATATCAGATACTTTTGATGACTGCTGCTTTATGATATAATTTGAGGTATGGAAATGCTATTTCCCTTTTGTTGACATTTCTTTTCATTATTTCCCTTGAGATTCTAGATCTTTTATTTTTCCAAATGAATTTTGTTATTATTTTATCAAGTTTCATAAAGCATCCCTTTGGTAATTTGATGGCATAGCATTAAAATATAACCTAATTTTGGTAGTATTGTTATTTTTATTACATTGGTACAACCTAGCCATGAGCACCAAATATTCCTCTATCTAAGTTGCTCTCTATCTCTTTAAGGAACACTTTGCAATGAAATTTATCAAGATTTTTTGTGTATTTTGGGAAGTCAGTCCACAGATGTTTTATGCATTTTGTAGTCATTTGGAATGGAATTTCCCTTTCTATTATTGCTTCTTGTGTTTTTTAAATCATTATATAGAAATGCTATTGATTTTGAGAATTTATTTTGTGGTCTACAACTTTGCTGAAGCTGTTTTTGTCTTAATTAGTATCTTGGCTAATTCCCTAGACTTTTCTAAGCAAACCTCCATATCATCAGCAAATGGGGATAATTTTATCTCCTTTTTACCAATCTTTTATTCCCTTAATTCCTTTTTCTTGTCTTATTGCTAGCATTTCTAGAACTATATCAAATAATAGTGGGGAGAGTATATATCTTTTCTTCACTTCAATATTTATTGGAATTCTCATTGCATATGATACTTTTGGTTTTAGTAAGATGCTTTTTATGATATTAAAAAGGTTCCTCTATGCATATAATGTATAAGGTTTATGTTGTTGTATGTTGTATGAGTGTTGTATGTTGTGTGGTTTTAGATGTTTTCATTTTTAAAAGTGGTTAATTATGTTGATTGTTTTCCAAATGCAAAGAACCATCCTTGTGTCTATCATGTAAATTTCAATTGCTCATATTGAATGGTTTCTTGGGTAAATTACTACAGTGTCATTAATTATATTGGTCTATAATTTTCTTTCTGTGTTAAATCTTTCCCTTGTTAAGGTATTAGGACTGTGTTTGTTTATACAGAGATTCTGTTAGGGTGGTTTTTCAGTTTTTTGAGAATAATTTGTGAAGTATGTGTACTAATTTTTCTTTAAAAATTTAGTAGAATTCTCCTGTGTACACATCAGGAGCTGGAAGTCTCCCCACCATGATAGCTTTTTTTTTACAGAGCAACAAACAAGTTTCAAACAAAAAAGAAACAAGAGTTTCTTTTGATAGTGCTTTTCTGAAATTGAGTTATGTAAGCTCTCTATCTGGTCTTCTGATAGTCTGTGTAGTTTATATTTTTGAAAGTATTCCTTTTTTGTGTTCTCAGTTTTATTAGTATATTTATTGTTCAGTTGTTTTTTCAGTCATGTTCTGACCTCATTTATGTTTTTCTTGGCAAAGATATTGGAGGGGTTTGTCATTTCCTTTTTCAATGTGTCCCTATTTTACTGTTGAGGAAACTGTCTGGGGGTCACACATCCAGTAAGCATCCGAGGTGAACTCAGGAAGATGAGTCTACTTGACCACAGGCCCTGTATTCTATCCATTGCACCATCTAACTGCCCAGATTATTAGCATATAGTTGTACCTAATATGTTCTGATTATTCTTTTCATTTCTTCTGGTTTTGTTGTGATTTCTCCATTTTCACCTGCTTTTTTATTTTTTTGGTTTTTCTGCTCTCTTCTTTTTAATCAGATTAGCCAAGTGTTTGTCAATTTTATTAATCTTTTCAAATAACCATATTTTTTAGTTTTATTAATAATTTCTATGGTTTTTATTTATTTATTTTTTTTATTTTTATTTTTATTTTTTATTTTTTGTTTTTTTAAATAAATTTATTTAACTTTTTACATTCATTTTCACAAGATTTTGGGTTCCAAAATTTTCTCCCCATTTGTCTCTTCCCCCCTCCCCAATACACTGGATATTCTAATTACCCATATCACCAATCTGCCCTCT